>LN890946.1:843695-858552 GCA_900010015.1 Tuber aestivum | reverse complement strand
GCATCTCAAGGACGCCCGGGCAATCTGGGGTCAAAGTCAGCACTCCGCTACAACTCCACCAAAGTGAAGACCACTTTCATAACAGGCTGTAACTCTACCAATATTGGCGCCGGGTAGACGTCCCAGGTACCATTGGAAAGCTGGCGTCGCGTAGAACCAGACCGCTGAGTATGGGATGCCGCGCCAGAACGATACCCGAGAAATCCCGCGTCAAAGTTAGCACTTAATGACAATCTCGCTAACTTGGCGAAGCAGGCAAAGTAAACAACAAAGTCCGGAATGCAGGGGAGCTGGTAGGGGGGGAGCCGGTAGGGGGGGAGCCGGTAGGGGGGGAGCCAGTAGGGAGGACGCGGTAGGGGGGTGGTTAAGGGGGAGCTGCTGGCAGCTGTGTTTATCACTCTGAATCTCAGGATGGTAACGACTAGTGGTAGTTGGCATCGGTTACTTAGGATTTAATCTGGATGTGGCGCTTCCTAGCATAAGCACTAGGACGCAACCTGACTTGGCGCCCGCTGGCAACTACCAGACGCACAGGACGCAACCAGCTCTGGCGCCCAAGTACCAGACGCACAGGACGCAACCAGCTCCGGCGCCCGAGTACCAGAGGCACAGGACGCAACCAGACCCGGCGCCTGAGTACCAGATGCATAGGACGCACAGGACGCAAAATTCTTCCTACTTGCGTCAGGACGCACTGCCCGCGCGCCTGACGCAGGAATAATTTTTGCTGATGTAACTGGTGCTGTTGCTAGTTGAACTCGTAGCCGGCTGGCTTGGCCCCGTGTTGCCGCAATAGGGACGGTAGTGCTTTGAGAGACTGTAGCAGGACGGGGAGGCTCCCTTCGAGACCTCCGATGCATGATAGTGAAGCACCTTTCCATCCTGTCTACTATACCGGTCGAGCCTGGTCTCATAGTAGGCCTGGCGTAGTTCACCGGAGTAGGAGCTAGTGTGGGATTTGTGTTGAGCAGTCCAAAGGGCCACCTCTGTTGAGGAGGGATGGGGAGAGGCAGAGACAACTCCACTGGAGTAACTGTGATGGCTGGGGATAGCGATCTTTGAGAGTCAGTTCGTATTTGAGAAGAATCACACGGAGATGCTCTCCATTTTGAAATACCGGTAGGACTTGTTGAGTTGCTACAGGCAATCGGTGCCGCTAGCGACCTCGAGGTAGCCCGTGTGAACGCTTGAGTTGGATCAGATCCTCGATGCTTAAAGCTGTACAAGATCCGTAACCCCAGCGGACTTAGCTCTGCTCCTCATTATTCGTCTCTACCATATACGGTCAGTTGATGCGAATAACCTGCTGGCTTATCCCACAATATGGAGAGGGTTGGTGCTTCTTCCCCCATCAGGACATCAGGGTCCTTGTCAATGCCATAGTCCTCCATATGTGCCCGTTCCAATGGTATCATTCATGCCGTCATGGTCTCCTTATCACTCAGAAGGGACACGAAGCCTTCCTGCTGTGTTTCCATCCCTGCCACCGATGAATCCAAGATCTGCGTCCTGCATTTCGTTTGCTGCACTCGGTTCGAAGAGACAAACTGCTTCTGCGCTAGTGCGACCACTTACCTGACTTGATATAGGATGTAGGGTTCCTGAACTGCCCTGAAAAGTGGCCAACTGTAATAGTCCCAGCTGCGAGGGGGGTTGCAAGAACTTGGCGAGGAAATGGAGCATCTTGGAGGAATGATAGTGCGGCTAGGCTGGGTGCATGGACAACTAAGTCTCGACACTCTTTTGGGACTTCTATCGGGGCGGTGTCAAGGAGGAGTTGTCTGCTCCAATCCCCAATTCTATGGGTGTCAGCCATTATTGATGCCTGAAACAGGCGTGCCTCCCTTGGATCAACATCAAGATCCAAGGCCTCAGAGCCAGAACCTAGCAGCTCTTCTTCTATCGTGACTGGTAATCCAGCCATGACAATTGGACGAGGGGTTCTTAATTAAAATAAAAATCAGGAGACAAGTTAAGCGAGAAGCTCACTTAACGATATACTGTAACAGGGGCTCCCTCAGGTAGATGGATCCTAAGGATGTGACCCCACCAAACCTCAATTCTGTCCAACAAGATATAACAGGCAGGGTCTGAGGGTCGGGTAGGCCAAGGCACACCACGATAGCAGCAGGCGAGATTCTGGAGGTGAGATCTAGAAACTGGTATACAACTGAAGCGAGTTGTACAAGGCTCAGGGGGTCCCGGGTTCAGGGCCAGGGTGCAGAGGATCCGGAGGACGACAAGTAGAAGAGAGTGTAATTCTTAGGTACAGGTGTCCGAATTCAATCTAATTTTATTTAAACTCACTGCACCTTAAAGGCGTATAGTTGAGCGATTATCCCATCATACACCAGACATGAGGGCGGGCGGGCCTCCAGCAGACCACAAGCGGACCGGAACTCCCTCAAAGGTCACAGCCTAGCGCTCGGGTCCCTACAATCCACCAGCCCGCTCCTCCAAATACCAACTGCCGTACCAAGCACCAAAGTCTCTGAGCCCCAACCATCAAAACCCCCGTGACCGAGCCAACAGCAAAGGTAAGTACAGAACCCATCACCAACCCTCGCCTGCCCCGCGCCAACTGACCACCTGACACCCAACCCGACTGGAACAGAGCGACCGAAGTCCTTGGTCCCACCAGTGAGGAGAAGGTAGTGACAGCCCACGACCATTACAAAATAAAAGAAATCCAAAATATCACATCCGGTCTGAATACCGTCCCGTAAACCCAACTAAATAAACCCTCCACAATAGAAAATGCCCGCACTTGATACCAAGGCCTCGAGGACCCTGGTCCCTCTGCACCTGCGGTCAATGCCGACACCTCTTCCAGCCAGAGTTGTTATCAGGACATGCCAGCATCAGTCCCTCATCCTCCTGCACCAGCGCCTCCTCCACCAGTGCCTGCTTGCTAGCCTGCTTCCCTGGTACCCTCAAGGCAAGGAAATCTGCCATAGAAACCCAAGTCCTAATGATGTCATCCCCGCCCTCCGGAGGGGAGCTCTGAGCAGGCCGCACAACAGGCGCCACCGATAACGCCCCATGCCCCATCCAACAAAAGCAGGGAGAAAGCTCTGGACCATACACACTCTCCATCAATGCCGTAACGATCAAATCCAGCGACCCAACGGAGCCCTCAGGGGACTCCTCGAAGGGGAGACCCTCCGACCTGGCTGGGGGAGGGGAAGACGCGGGGAACAAATCAGCGAACTAAGGTACGCCAGGTACTCCAGACGCCACACTGGCAGGGCCAGGCACCACCTCGGGCTCAGCCATGAATGGCTCAGGTACCTGCATCCCAGGAGGGAAGGATGCCCCCGTGGGCAGCCGCACCACCACCACCTCCTCTTCCTCACCCAGAACCCTGCAGGGCGGTGGCGAATCCTGATCAATCCTGGCGAATGAGGGGGAGGGCAGACACCTGGCCACTTCCAGGGCCACACACACCAGCTCCGAACGATGGAGAGGGTGGGAGAGGATCAATCACGGATGGCAAAGGTGGGAGACATTTTTCCCAAGAAGAGGAGCCTCATCCAGGGACGCCAAAAGGGAAGACAAGTCCGCAGCGACTGTACCAACCGAAAGGCAGGGACCTCACTTACACAGCGCAGCGACCGACAGTAGACGACGAACGACGGAAACGAACAACCTGCAGATAAGAACGATAGGACAAAGCCTTGCGAGGTTAACAAATGTAAGCGACGGTAAAGGTTCCTCCACAAACAAAGACCAGAAGCTATCCCGAGATAAAGTCAGGGACGATGTGGAGGTTAGGTGGATCCTTGGAACATAAAAAATAGTGTCCCAATTATCTCTAATTTTATTTATACTCGCCGCGCCAAAACATGGCTTATGGTCCAGCGATCATCCTATGATACAGCGGACATAAAGCCACGCAGGCCTCGGACGGACTACAAGGGGACCGGAACTGCCTCGAAAGTCACAGCCGGGGGCCGGGATCCCCACAATGAACCGGCCCACTCCCCCAAATAACCACTACCATACAAAGCGCCAAAGTCTCTGAGTCCCAACCATCAAAACCTCCGCCAGTGAGCAAACACGAAAGCTAAGTACAGAACCCATCACCAACCTGCGCCTCCCCCGCCCCCACCGACAAACCAACACCCAACTGGACAGGAACAGAGCGACCAAGGTCCTTGGCCCCACCAAGTGAGGGGAAGGTAGTCACGGCCCGCGACCATCACAAAAATGAAATAAATCAAAAATATCAAATACGGTCTTCATACCGTTTGCAAGTTCCAAATCATCCTCCACGGTAGAAGCCCTACCACCCCGATAACACTGGCCCGCCAACTTCTCTGGAGAAAACTCCTGGAGAGTGGCGAACAAATCACCAGACGCAGCCTTCGAGGTATCACCCCACTTTGTGCCATGCCCCCTCCGCGAATGCTGTTTGCGCCGCCGACCGCCAGGTGAACCAGCATCCCCGCCAGCAACATGGCCAACCCCACCGTGCACTCACACCTCCTCCACCAGTGCCCGCTTCCTAGCCGGCTCCCCAGGCAACCTCAACCCCCAAAAGTACGAAATGTTGACTCCCACCCTTGGAGGCGAGCGTACAGCTCAATGCCCTACAGGCGCCGGGGACGGGAACCGCGTCTTGTACCGCCCCACCACATACGGCTTCTCTCACTTGGGCCAGGGCCCACGGGGAAAGTGCCCTGGGGGGAGGTCTGGACCCTCAGCAACATCCACCAATAACATAAACACCCCGCCATCAGACGAGATAGACCCTGTTACCGTGCCTTCATTGACGGGAGACAATAGCAGCTCCGGTCGGGTCTGGGGGGGGGAAAAACCGACGAACGAATCGGCGAACCAAGGCACACCTGGCACCCCAGGCGCCACACCCATGACCGGGTCCACCACCACCCCAGGCTCAGCCAAGAATGGCTCAGGTGGCTGCATCCCCGAAGGGAAGAACGCCACCGCAGGCAGGCAGCTGCACCCCAGCGGCATCCTCATCTTCAGCCACCCCCCAGCTGCGCGGTGGCGTCATGTCCTCTCGCCCGCCGAACGGAGGGGAGGGCGAACGCCTAGCCACGAGCAAGGCCGCACGCGCTCGTTCCCACAAGTGGAGTCGGCGAGACAGTGCAGAGGCGTGGTGGCGAGGCGGGAAACCTCCTCCTGAAGAAGCGAAGCCTCATCCACGGACGCCGAGAGGGAAGACAAGGCTGCCCCGACCTTGCCCACCTAAAGGGAGGAGCCTGGCTTAGACATTGACCGAGAGACGGAAGAGGACGAACGAGGGAAACGACGAACCTAAAAACAACACGAACGAACTGATACAGCCCTTCGAGGTTAATAACTGTCTGCGAAGGCAAAGATTCTCTCATAAACCAAGCCGGAAATCATCGTGAGATAAAGTCAAGGACGAAGTGGGATCCGGTGTTGAAGACACGGAAGAAAGGGTGTCCGAATTGAATCTAAGTTTATTTATACTTGTTGCGCCAATACATGGCTTATGATCGAGCGCCCCCCCAACACGAGCTTAACACCGGCCGGGATCCACCGATGGGACTGGGGTCCTGCTACCCACGCCAATAAACAGGCAACTAAATACAAGATTCTGAACCTCCGGCCCCGTACCGTTGACCACCCTAGTGAGCAAGTACCAACACTAAAGCTAAAGTACAAGTCCATCAACAGTCCAGCACCCACCCGTTCCACCTAGCCAGGCCACGGGAATCCCAGCAAAATCAAAAAATCACTACCACTGGCAGTAAAACTCCAGTCTCGCGCCAAAAATCCTCATAATATCATAACATAAATCCACCCAGCACAACCCCACCCAGCACCCAAGAAAGCGTTCCAGCACTAGTCCCCTAGGGGCCATGACAGAGGGGCGGTACGAAGCCAGTCTCCCCTAAGCAATCAATCGAGGCAGGCACAAAACCAAACCCCTTGCACCGTAATAACCAATGCGAGACACCCCTAGGGCCAGCCTTTCCACCATAGGTATCCCAACCTATGTAGAGTTATCCATATCCACCTCTTCGTCATGTTCCTCCGAAACCTTAGATTCTTGGGTATCTGGACGGGGGCGAGAAGGGCAAACAGGCGAGTGGGATTCATGCGGGCCATCACAGTTCACACACCTGGGTGTAGTATGGCTGCAGGGACGGCCGCGAAGGCGACAAGTGGCAGTGGGGCAGGAGTGATCCCCAGTAGAGTGAGGGAGGAGGCACCAGTGGCAGAAAGGAGGCAGGATGCATTTGATGCTGTGGTGGCCAAACTTATGACAGTTGGCACACTGGGTGTATTTATTGAAGCGTAAATGGCGTTCGGTTCGGTAGGTATTGGAGAAGGCGGAGAGGCGTTTGCCAACAAAAGAAGGAGCCTTGGGTCCAGTGATGGAAATAACAACGGTTGAGGCGAGTTTGCCGATGCGTGCTATATCAGAGGTAAGCCACCTAGGCTGTTCGGTAAGGGATAAGCTTGAGTTAAAGGTAGTGAGTTCTTGGGCAAGTGATGCCGGAGGAGTGGAGGTAGCGATGCCATGTACCAGGAGCTGGGTGGCAGGGGTATCGAGGTGGACGGTAGAGGCACTAGGAATGAGGTGCAAGAAGGTGCCAACTTTGCTGTTGACAGTTGTGGCTCTGATCGTGTCCATAGTGGTAAGGGTAACATGTCCATCCCAGAAGGAAACAGACTGGATAAGAGCAGAGGCCAAGGCCTGATTGATGCTGTCACGTAGCTGTACAGCAGTAACGGTGAGGGGGGTAGCGTCGCGTTTGATGATAAGCCGACGCTCGCGCATAGTGAGGGCCTTTCTTTTGTTGGCAAGGGGCTTAGCCGAGGCAGAGGAGGATTTGGCTGGCTTGGAGCCAGGCTGTGTGGATTTCTGAGAGGGCATCCTTGCCCTCCTAGCGATGGTAGCCCAAGACGGAGGAGCTGCCGTGTAACGTGTTCGCACCGGGGTGCTAATCACGCTTCCGGGTACAATAGGAGTAGCGCACAAGCTGATCTACAACCTATGGGCGTACTGTGCTAAGGGAGGCTCCGAGAGAAGGATATAAAGAATAGGGACTTGAAGAGGTAACCGTTCAACCAAGCATATTAGAAATAGTCTGTCCGTCGAGGTCTGCTGTTCCTCTAAGGGACTCAGCGGTCTTTAAATACAAGATTTCGTGCATGTCCTGCATGGGTGAGTTCCCCAATATTCGTTCTCTCAACCCGCAAATCAAACAAACTGAGCATCAAAGAATACTCGAAACCACAAATAAAACAAACTAAGTATCAAAGGATACTCGAAACCACAATTAAAACAAACTGAGTATCAAAGGATACTCGAAACCATAAGTAAAACAAACTGAGTATCAAAGGATACTCGAAACCACAAGTAAAACAAACTGAGTATCAAAGGATACTCGAAACCACAAGTAAAACAAACTGAGTATCAAAGGATACTCGAAACCACAAGTAAAACAAAACATAAATCAAATCCCTGAACCGAACGGACTGAACTCCTGTTCCGGTTACATTCCCCAAAACAAAACATCTGTTTACCCAAACAAATCAATAATCTCGAAAATCAAAATCTTCATAAAAATCCTCGCCATACTGCTCATCAGCGAGTGCCCGATCCCCATCGGCAACACAAAACACACATATCCGCAACTGCAAAAAAGAATTGGAATAAAGGAAATGGAAATCACAGTAATCGCGGATACCTGCCACTCTTTCCCATACTTCCACTAATAGGTCTTCGCAATTCGGGCAGTAATCAACTAAAAGGGTATCAAAATAATTTTCAAGTAGGATAGCACTGCGGTCCACCAACAGTCCTACAAGCTGATGGCGTAGCCTCACGTTCAGTTCCTCATAGTTTTCCATCTTTTAAGGTATTCGGATAGGGAGTGTGCCGTTAGAGAAAGGTATCTATAACATCTGCCATCGGTTGGTCCTCGTCACTGCTGCTTTCAAACACGTTTGCATCATAGGGAGCCCAGAAATCTGGTCTGGTAGGAGGATCTTCTCATATTCGTTGTGTGGTAGGTAAGGCTGGTGACCAAGCTATCATTATATGGTTGATAGTGGGGGGTAGTCGTTCTCCGGGCATGTTAGCTTCCCACCACTCATGCACGAGGGTCATCGCATTCGCAATTCCTTCCACCGGCTCCCAGCTATTCTCCGAGTCTGGATACCCTTTCCATTTGATCAGGAACTGATCAGTTCCATAGCGCTTTCTGTGGTCAAGTATCTCTTCCACTTCCCATTCTTCCTGGTTGTGGATAAGTAGCGGGGCTGGCCGGGAATGGCTGCGTCCCGGGAACCTGCTATCGTCATTTGGGTGCCATCTCTTAACTGTAGTTGAATGGACCACTGCCTTGCCACGCGGGTACATCCGTCCTTCTAGTTTGATGGTGTAGTTTTCGGTATTGCTATCGAATTCCAGGACTTTGAAAGGACCTCGCCAGCGAGGTTGGAGTTTCTTGCTTCCGCCGGTCTCAGGACTGAAAAGGTTTCCATGTACTATGACTAGGGCACCGGGGGGTATGGCGTGGTGGAGTCTTCGCTTCTTTTGTGCTTTGGTTGTATTTCGGAATCGGCCGGTTCTTAGTGCCTGATAGGCATCGTTTCGTAGGGCTTCGTGTTGGTTGAGGTGGCTGTCAGAGGCTGGGACCGCAGAGTCCTTGAATATGGTGCGTGGTAAGAGGGGGTAGTTCCGTCCATATACTGCTTTGTAAGGAGCCGTGTCAATAGTACTAGAGTACATAGCATTGATGTAAGCTGCCGCTTCTGGAAGGGCTGGTTCCCAGTTGTTTTGTCGCTTGTTGATTATGTTCCGGAGGCCTGTCTTGACTTCTCTGATCTTTCGTTCGACTTGGCCATTCCTTTGGTGGTGGCCTGGCGCGGCTAGGATGTGTTCTATTCCCATCGAGGTTAAGGTCTGCCTCCAGAACTTAGAGGTGAATTTAGGATCTGCATCGGTAACGATAGAGAGGGGATGACCGTGAGGGGTGAAGACATTCCGTCGCAAAAGATCCCATGTCTGTTGGGCAGTAGTTGATGCAACGGTTGGTATGAGCCAAGTAAATCCAGAGAAACGGTCCAGCGTTACCAGGATAGTGTCATATCCACCGGATTTGTTGAAGGGTCCTGCGAAGTCTATGGCATATGATTCAAACACATCAGCAGGTAGTTTCAGTGTTCTCGCATATCCTTCTGGTAGGGTAGTTGGTTCCTTATTCCTTTGGAATTCTTCGCAGGTCTTCGCATAGTGCTTGAAATCATTTCGCATTTCTGGCCAGTAAAGGTATTCAGAGGCGTAGTGGAGGTTCCGGTCAGCGCTTGCATGGCCTTTGTCATGGATTTCACTGATTAGGTATTCCCGAAGTGTCTTTCCATTCACCAGGTGTCCACCGGGAACGTAGAGGGCCCTGCTGCCACACCGGGTAGGGGCATATATCATTCCATCCGAGATTTCGTAGAGTTTAAGGTCTCCGGTCCTCCCGCTGTCAAGAACTTTGTGGTAGAGGGGGTCGCATAGGTAGGCCTTGATCATCTGGGCACGAAAGGTTTCCTTTAGGTCATCCATAGCTGACCGCACATCCCTCTGTTCCTCTATGAGTTCTCCACGGCTAGGTCCCTCATCCTCATCCTGTCCTAAGTTCTCTTCATCGAAGGATTGGTATAGATCGCGGCGGCAATCGTCATGGGTAGGGGGCATGACAGAAATGAGGGTTTCGGTGTTGTAACAGCCAAGTGCGTCACTGTAGAGGGGCCTGGCCACCGGGGGTGGGCTTGATGGGTATTCGGTCGGTGGAGGGTAGAGGTTTGCAGCTGCTTCTAACTGCTGGATGTCAACAGGTGCTTGTGCCTCTGGTTCAAGTAAGGTAGGCGGGGGTGGCGATAGCTCATCTGTTAGGTTTAGGATATCCTTCGTTTGCTCTTCGTCCCAGGCTGAGCCATAACTGGTGGATCCCGATTGCTTGCTGCTTTGGGATTTGGGGTGGTTATTGACAAACTTAATCTCTGTTTGGTGGTAAGGACAATGATCGCAGTAGCATTGAGAATAATGGATCGCTGCATGCTCTCGGTCTGGGGAGGGGGTCCGTCGGAGGGTCCAGGTGTCGCCCCAGTCGTTTCCGGCTACAATACCACCAGGGCTATCTCGTCCTTCAGCATAATACTCTGTGTAGGAATCCGGAGGAGGTGTAGGAGTAGGGGAGATAGGTTTTGTTGACTCCATGGTGTTGAGTTCTTGCTCGAATGTGGTAGAGTCTGACAGGTCGTCGTCCGATCTGGTGTGGTCTTGGACATAGGGAGGGTTCTCGAGTTCTTGGTTCTCATAAATGCGGGAGAGGGCGTCAGCTAAATAGTTAGTCCGCCCTGGTATCTAGATGATCTTAGCATCGTATTTGCTTATTTCGCTGATCCAGCGTGTCCTCCTGCGTCCTGGTATCTTCTCTGTCTTTAGGTTAGTAAGGGGTTGGTGGTTGGTCACTATTGTGAACTGGTTTCCCATCAGGAGGTGGTTGAAAGCATTGAGCGCATCGATCACCGCGAGAGCTTCCTTGTCAGTTGTTCCATAGTTCATTTGAGCGTCGGTGAATTTCTGCTATGGAGGGCTGCCGGTCGCGCTGTTTCATGTGACAGCCCCTGGCCCACCCAGGCGCCAACTCCGACATCGGATGCATCAGTGATCAACCAGATAGGTTCCTTTTTGGAGTAGTCTAGTGGTCGGACCACTTCCGCTTCCCTGATTAGTCTCTTTACATTTCTGAAAGCCTGGTCATGTGTGGGTGTCCAAGCGAACTCGGCCTTTCCAGTAAGATCTGTGAGAGGCACCATTATTGTAGCATGGTGAGGGAGGAACTGTGCGATATAATTGACTAGCCCAAGGAACCGCTGTAGTTCCTTCTGTGTTCGTGGTGTAGTCCAGTTTGCAATAGATTCTATTTTCCCAGGGGCGGCATGAATTCCTTGATCATCGATTACATGGCCTAGGATTTCGAGCCTATCTGCAAAGATGGTTGTCTTTTTCCTGCTGGCATAGAATTTTTCCTGTCGCAATTTCTCGCACACGATCCTTATGTGCTGCGCATGCTCTTCTTCAGTATTCAAGCAAATTAGGATGTCATCAATGTAGACCCACACAAAGTGGTGTAGGTATTCACTAAACAGGTTTTCCATAATCCGCATGAAGGTGGCGGGCGCATTAGCGTCTCCTTGCAGCATGACTCTGCTGATGAAGGTCCCAAATGGTGTCTTGAATGAGTTTTTTGATTCGCTTTCTTTGTCCACCCTTGTTTGAAAATAAGCGTCGCTCAAGTCTATCTTGCTGCGGTATTTTGCACGGCCTACTGCTTCCAGGATCTCGGTTTGATTCGGGATTGAGGAGCTGTCTATCACAGTGTTGCTGTTCCGCAGCTTGAGATCTACCAAGGGTCTGATTCGCTTCCCATCTGTCTTTGGTTGGACAAACATAGGTGCTGCACCAGGTGCCTGATTTCTGTAGATTACTCCTCTTCTCATCATCTCATTGATCCAGTCCCGAAGTTGGTCTTTGTAGGCATCGGGAATCGAGTAAGTAGGTTGGTTTTTGAGGTTGTTCGGGTCTTTAAAGGTGATGTGGTGGTTTTCTGCACGCATGCGAGGTAGCTTTTCCGGAATCTTGTCAGGAAAAACATCTGCAAACTCTTCCAGTAGTTCATGGACCGTTGATTCGCATACTGCGGCTCGGTATTCTCCACTGGTAGGGGTGCAGGATACCCGGATTTTTTTATCTGGAAACTCTATGACAGACTCGCCGCATTTGATGACTGCATTGTGCCGGGTGAGGAATAGCATCCCGATAAGGGCATCGAATTTGGCTACATTTCCAAGTAGCATTTTGTGTTCTGGGAACTGGACCAATCCTAGCTGGATTGAGACATTTACGGTTTTATGGCTAGTGGAACGGGATCCTTTTACCGCCATAGCAACTGGGATTGGTTGTTGGAGGGCCTCGGTTTTGAGTCCATGAGTAGCTGCAAAGGTGTTGCTGATCATGTCTGTACCAATAGCTCGCGTATCGAACAGAACTCGAGCAGGGTGTCCATTAATCTGGATGGTTCCTTCTAGTGCTCGGTGGGGCTTCTTGCCGGTTTTTGGCTGGACCAGGAAGCACTGTGCTTCCATGTTGTTGATTTGCACGTCCTCGTATTTATCTAGTTCTATGTAGTTCGCTGCGGGTTCCTTTTTGATCGCCTTTCCTTTTCCTTTCTTAGTTGGACAATCTCGGGCCATATGTCCCATCTTTCCGCATTCGAAACACTCTCCTTTTTCTCTTCGTTTCTCCTTCGTAGATTGCTTTGCATTTTTCTGAAACTTGGACTTCTTTGCCCTTGATGGTCCTGGTCCGCTGTCTTGCCGTTCTCTTCGAGGTGGTGGCGAGGGTTTCATCCCATAGGCATTGGTTTCGTGCAGTATTGCATCCTTTCATTCTGCTTTCTTTATGATGTCATGGATGTCATCATCATCTTCTTCCATTGGTTCCACTTCCCTTCGAAGTAGGGGATGCATAGCATCATAGAATCGGCGCTTCTGCATGTAGCCCGATACTGCACCGCGGGGCATGTGTTTTGCGTAGAGCAAGAGGTCGGTTGCTATTTTGGTTATCCGTTCCGCTTTTCTGCCGTGGGTCTGACTGATGTTGTTGAAGGCTTTGAATATCTCTTCGCTATTGCGGGATGACTGGAATCGTTCCTTTAGGGCTTCTGGTACCCTTGTCGCTCTGGCTCCTTCACCGTATGCGTCCATGCACTGTTGGTAGGCATCGAGGGCTCTGCCTTCACAAAAGGCTTTGATATACATTCCTGTGTTGTGTTCCTCAATGTTGATGCCATGCAATCTTAGGTACTGGTGCACTGCTGTTTCCCATCGCTGGAAAGCTTCGGGTTTTAGGTCTTCACCTTTTCCTGAGAAGTTCGCAGGTAGAGGGAGGTTGATCTTTGGAGGATTGGCTGGGATGCCACCGGGTCCATGTGCTCCTGCAGGAGGGTCTGGCGGTCCCGGGGGACCTCCAGGTGGGTCTCTTGCTGAGCTTGCCATACTGCCTTCACTGTCGCTGCTGCTGCTGCTACCATTGTCTTCTGGGCCAGGTACCGCACCTGCGCCTTCTGTGGGTGGTCTTGATGAACTTTCGCTAGTTCCAAGTTGTTTTCCCTTTCCGGGGGTAACTGGAAAGCCTCCGGGCGTGGATAGGCTTTGTTGGCTGAACTCTTCCTTAGATCCTTTGAAATCCTGAGCTGCCTGGTCTCGTGCTAGCTGCCTTCCTGGATCGTCGATCGTGAATCCGTCTTTCGGGCCTTTCGCTAGGCCTGGTCTCTTAGGCTTCGTTAGCCCTTCTCTGCAGACCTGTTTCCCACTGCGCGTGGTGAGAGGGTCTATGGTGTAGACGGGGTAGGCGGGCCGCTGTTGGGCTTCTCCGCCTTCGTGCTAGCTTTGTTGGGTTGTGCCTGTCGATCCGTGATCTTGCACACAAGTTTCTAACCACTTGCTGAGGTTAAAAAAATGTAACGTGTTCGCACCGGGGTGCTAATCACGCTTCTGGGTACAATAGGAGTTGCGCACAAGCTGATCTACAACCTATGGGTGTACTGTGCTAAGGGAGGCGTCGAGAGAAGGATATAAAGAATAGGGACTTGAAGAGGTAACTGTTCAACCAGGTATATTAGAAATAGTCTGTCCGTCGAAGTCTGCTGTTCCTCTAAGGGACTCAGCGGCCTTTAAATACAAGATTTCGTGCATGTCCTGCATGGGCGAGTTCCCCAGTATTCGTTCTCTCAACCCGCAAATCAAACAAACTGAGTATCAAAGGATACTCGAAACCACAAGTAAAACAAACTGAGTATCAAAGGATACTCGCAACCACAAGTAAAACAAACTGAGTATCAAAGGATACTCGAAACCACAAGTAAAGCAAAACATAAATCAAATCCCTGAACCGAACGGACTGAACTCCCGTTCCGGTTACAAAAACCTCGTGATGGGTTAAAAAGGACGCCAGAGACAGAGAAAACATTGTGAGATAAAAACGGGAAAAAATGAAAGCCTAGAGGCAAAGGAAACACTGAGATGCATTAAGGCGGGAAAAAGAAACTTCGTAGACGAAGGAAAGAGCTAGTCTGAAAAAAAAAGAAAAAAAATGTAAGTGACGAGATGCGTATTAGTTGGTGGCAAGCCAACGTGCTCCCGCCGGGGCGCCTGAAGGGTCGGAGTCACGTCTTCGCGGCTAGACGTATTGGTATTTGCCTTACTCTTTCCTTTGGACTACGTTGCCTTTCCTGCTTTCTTCTGTCCTTTAGGCTTCGTGACAGTTCGGGAGCCGGGAGCCGAGGCGATATTTGGGGCATGGGGGGGGGCTCGCGGGAGCGGGAAGAGTAGTGGCGCAACGGGGGGCAGAGGGAGAGGAGCGAGAGAGCGGGAGTGTATCAGGCACCAGGGGGGGCACAGGATCCGGGGGAACAGTAGCGACCGCACTGGGGGTCCGGGGCCTGTCGGTCTCAGCAGTGCCAATGGCCGGGGTGTCGGAAGCGCTGTCATACCAACGGCCTTGTTCAATCCGCGGGGGGCCAGCCTTGTCGGCTCCGCATGCGTGGGTGCTAGATAGAAGTCTCGGATCTGGTAGGACCTCAGCCATCCACGGCTTGTTTTTTAGGAGATCTTGTATCGACTAAAGCGTGTCTTCCTCCCAAGGCCCAGAAGGCTCAGAGCCAGCCTGCAAGGAGGGGCTTTGGGGGCAGCGACGGGAGGGACTTTGGGGATGGCGACGGGAGGGACATTCGGGGCGCTGACGGGAGAGACTTCGGGGGCGGCGACGGGAGGGACTTTGGGAGCGCTGACGGGA
>LN890946.1:776230-842975 GCA_900010015.1 Tuber aestivum | reverse complement strand
TTCGGGGCGCTGACGGGAGAGACTTCGGGGGCGGCGACGGGAGGGACTTTGGGAGCGCTGACGGGAGGGACTTGGGGTGCGGCGACGGGAGAGACTTTGGGGCCGGCGACGGGAGAGACTTAGGGGCGCTGACGGGGGGGACTTTGGAGGCGCTGACGGGAGGGACTTCGGGGCGCTGGCGGGGTGACTTTGGGGGCGCTGACGGGGGGGACTTTGGAGGCGGCGACCTGAGGGACTTTGGTGGCGCCGATGGGAAGGCCCTTCGTGTTCTTGGCCCTGCCGTTCTTCGTGCCCACTAGACAGGGCAGCCGGAGTCATACTTCGTGGCGGCGTTGACGCCCGGGAGTTTGGCGAGCTCGCACATAAGGAACAAATCAAAGATGGCTGCTGGCGTTCAAACAAAAACAACGCCGCGCACCAGATCCTACAGAGCTACAATCGACAGCACGGGATACACATGAGACTCTTGAACCTGGACGCGCTTCGAAGTCGAGGCGCAGATCTACCTCCGGAGGCCGTTGACATGTTGAAGGCAGAAGATACCGCATCTGGGTCTGTCACATGCCGCAGGATCCAAAACGGACAACAACGTGACGTTTCAAACATTGTGGATTTGCGCAAGGCGGTCGGAATTTCGACCGACAGCATTTGTGAGGAATTGATCCAGTATAGCTGTCACAGCCTACCAATAGAGCGCTCCCTTCCCGAAGATCCTACCATACTTCGGCTACTTCTGGCTGAACTGATGACGCAACTTGAAATCCCCATTCCCGCGTTCCAGGTAAGCGAAGTTTATGATGTCCACCAGGCGCGGTGTACATGTTCTCGGCTCTTCCGCAAGCAACAGAGTCGCAATGATTTGGTTTGGGTGCAGGCAGGAGGGGAGCACATGTATGGTGCCCTCAGAGGACGTCTTCCCGCTACCCTCAGGACGCTGTTCAAGATCCGGGACTACAGGCACCAGGATAGGGTCTACAAACTCGCAATTGTAGAAATCACAAGTGTGGTTAATTCCGGGCGGCCATCCGATGCCCATGGTCTCGTCACGGGGGAGCAGAGGACAGAGGCACAACAGTTTCCAATAGTGGACATTGGGACCATTCTGGGCCAGGCGCACCTGGTCCCAGCCGGTGACCGGCAATAGCTGGTACATAGTAGAATCAATTTGAGGACGTTCAATGCGATCTTTTCAGATCGCATCCGAGGGAACGTATGGAGGCCCTGTGGTGTATCCTCCGTCGCAAGGCAGGATACACCACAGGGCCAGCAGGGAGCATCGAAATCCCTACCATTGCGTAGTAACTCAATTTCTGTAGAAATAATTGCGTAAGAGTAGAGTAAAAATTCATGATACAAGATCTAAGTTGAACGAGATTCTGTTCAGAACCAGAGAACGTGTACTAGTAAACCAAGAACAGGGTGTGATGATGTGCGACGTGGGCCTAGGTCGGAGCTGGCATCAGCTTGGAGACAGGAGAAGATGTGGACATCACAATGGGAGCTCGGGTGTCAAAACTTTCATTTTAGCATCAGAAAGGTGACGCCGTACACTCGGATGTCCTGACCGGGAGTAAACATGGAGGAAACGAGAACCGAGAGGTGGCCATCAGAGATGAAGAATGCCAGACCTGGGAATCAAATTTGTAGTTAACGGATTGCGGTAACGGCGGCTGGAAACTAGCAATCAGGACAGGAGCGAGAACAGAGCATCAGGATGCGGAGAAAGCTTGATCTTACAGTTGACCTCGGGTCGCGGCGTCCGGACGACGACAAGATTAGATCAGAAACAGGAGGCGGTCCGGACCTATGGGCGGACGGCGCCTGCTTGGAGACGGAGGGAATCGACAGGGTAAAAAGGGGGACGCAGATGACGCAGGGGGGCGTTGCGCCGGAGTAGTAGACCCACGGGACACAGGGGACGCAGGGCACGCAGGGCACGCGCGGGCTGCGTCAGGATGTGAGACGCGCAAATCTGACGTAGAATGAATTTTTGCTGATCCATGACGGGATTGTACCAGGGTTGGCGACATAGGCCCTAAAGGAAATGGCTGCATAGGGTACGAACTCACTAATCATACGTGCGGCGATTATCCAAAGATCAGCGGAGTAAACCAAACTAGCACATGCAGGATTGCAGCCCCAAGGACCCACTGGGTGGAACTCCTCACAGTGTTAGCAGGTGCCAAGGTGGGTAAAGCCCAAGCAAACCCAGCACCTCGGATATGGCAAAGGATATCGGATTAAGCGAGGGTAAGGATCCGAAGTATATGGCAATGTAGTAGTATTTGGAAAGACAAGCGCACATCATATGGAATGGCTAGGACAAGATGAATAAATACGTGAGCTTGATTCTGGTAGTACATTCTGTCTGACCCAGTGTGATGTCACTAGGAATGACTTAGCTAAGCATGATAGTGAATCACAGTTCGGTGAATTTCGTCTGATCAGGAGTACAGGTCCTGGATTATAATAGCTTAAGTTATAATCAGGATTACGAAGGTGTAATGTACACTACTGGAGACCTCCACTAAGGGTTGGAATGAGACAACAGAAAATAGATGATTAAGCTGTTAAACAGAAAGTGCCCAGCAATTAAACAGGTTAGACCGGAGTCCATGCTGGCTGTATGCAGTGTGATATGAGTTGACACCAGCAATTAAACACTCAGCATGATTGTTCGCTTAACAGCAGGAGTCCCAGAAAGAAGTACCAGTTTAAAACAGCCCTGCACGAGGGAGGAAAGCCCAATGTCCAAAGACTTCATGCGTATTTGTGATAAATGGGGCATCTCACAGGAGAGGCTGGTACAAGTATGGGAAGGAGCACCCATGGCGACAGCAATAGGGTAGTCCATCATAAAGAAGATGGCAGATGGGAACAGCGTACTCACCCCTGATAGGCCCCCATGATAGGAAGCGAAAGCAAACACTAAGGCAAGGGTACACGATGGATCCTCTAGTCAGTTGGGGTTTCTGAGTTCGGTCTGATGAAATATCATTATTCTGGGTATTCAAGGGAAAAGTGCATAAGGTTGTCTGAGGAGGTTTTAGTAGCCGAAACCCGGCTGGCATGCTAACAATTACCACCCCCGCAAGCATGAGCAAATGTGTTCACAATTCTACTGTGCGGGGGTGTACCACAGGTAATGATTGTTGCTCAGACTCAAGGTAATAGTTCTTAGACGGAAGGCTATGCACTGTGAATATTCAAGTTCTTTGACGACTATCGTATCCCGCCTATTCCTTGATCTTCGTAAGTCCTTACTGAGGACTTATATCTTCATCGTGGCAGACGAGACAGGTCTGGGGTTTTTCAAGATAAATCTTAAAGAGCACAAAGGTTGGTTTTAGTCTTGTGAAATATAAGTATAAGAAATAAATGAGAAGAATGTGTGATCAGCTCATACTGGGGATGCTATTGGCCCTTTATATAGTCGCTCTTCACTTCGCGTGACTCATACCTTGCGTCACGTATCCTTTATGACTCGCAACTGTCAGTCATATATAATCCTTCAGTTGCCTCCTGTAAGTCACTACACAACATGCCTTTAACCCGATTATCACATAATAACCAAATCAGGTGCGTAACTCGCATCACCTGAGTGAAACCCATCACTCATAATCTGCGTCATGGGCAAAATCATAACATCGTGTAACTCACAACTATGAGTCACGAACAGGTAAATATAATTACTTATGATGTACTAGTGTGCTTCATCTGAAATTTCAACATACCTATGCCTCGGAATTCCGAACTATGTAAAATCTGCCTTGCTTAGTCACTGGGTATGACAAAATGAGAAACAACCAAGCAGAGTTCCTATGAGGACTCTAAGCGAGAAAAACGCCTGGTACCAGAACCCCAAAGGGATAAGTGTGCGGAAGGCACAGCCAGCCTTCGGGCTTTCAAACAAATATCAAGTACCAAATTGGTGCATTATTAGATTCAGGCTCTAACCTGTTTGTTATCACTAAATCATTGGTGCAAAGACTAGGCATACCCAGTGAATATCGGGATAAGCCCTTACAAATGGCACAATTTGACAGCAAACTTTCCAAAGACAATGGGTGGCTCTGTACCTATCCTATTTGATTGGAAATAGAATCCAACCAGCACTCCTGACTAATGTGCTCCAACGTAGTCAAAGCTGTTACCGTGAACATGTTTTACCGCCTCCTTGGTAGCACGAGCAATACCGGATCACTAATATCAGTAATGACAAATTGTAGATCTTTATAGGTGAGGAAGGTGCAGACCATATTGCGTCTGCAGAAGAACATATAGAAATTGAATAGGACCAGACCCTCCCGTTCCCTGACAAGGCTTTTTTCATTGGAAAAATGGATGCCAATGGCATGATAGTACCATTCAAATACCGTAATGAAGTATCAGAGATACTACCAACATTATAACGATGTTTTCTCTACTCAAGCGTGTCACTGCCTACTGGACCATAACAAGTTCACTCACAACATTGAGTTAATCGAAGGAGCTAAACCACTTTGAAGAGCTATTTACCCAATATCTATGCAAGAACTTAAGGTGTTATGGGAATTCCTAGAGGAAATGATCCAGGGGGGCAAAACAGTACCCAGCGAATCCTAGTATTGAGCACCCATTCTCTGTGCGCCAAAACCTGGTAGCAGTCCACGACTGTGTGGAGACTACCGAAGTTCAACAAGCTAATGGTTGCAAACAAATATCTCTTATCTCTGATCTCTGAACTGAGGGATTGAGTAGAAGGATGCAAGATTATGACAAGAATAGATTTAGCCAAGGGATATCATTTAGTTCGCATAGGGAAAGGACATGAATATAAAACTTCTTTTGGAACAAAATCAAGACTTATGCATTACCTCATTATACCTTTTGGCCTGATTAATGCAACAGCAACATTTCAAAATATGATGAATCTTGTGGACGGGAATTCCTGGTTGAAGGAGTTATTTATTACATAGAGGACATTCTAATATATTGAAAGTCTGCAAAGAAAGATATCAAACTTGTAAGAAAGGTCCGGGGACAATTATGGAGGTGCTCGCTAGCTGTTTCATTAAAGAAATAAGTTCCTCATGTCAGTAACCGGAACTGGAATCCGGTTCAAGAATTTGGAGGATTTATTGTTCTACTTGTGGTTTCAAGTATCTCTGGATACTTAGTTTACTTTACTTGTAGTTTTGAGTATCTCTTGATACTCAATTTGTTTTACTTGTGGTTTCACATATCTCTTGATACTCAGTTTGACTTACTTGTAGTTTCAAGTATCTCTACCCCCTCAGTTTGTTGGAAGTGTCTCCGTAGTTGAGGAACACTTGAGAAACCTGGCCACATAGGGCATGGACAGAATTATGTACTTACAGACTGCTGCTCTCCAAGATGGACCAGGAGACTTTGACAGACAGTATTTCTAATATACTTGGTTCAATGGTTACCTCTTCGGGTCGCCATTGTTTATATCGTTCTCTCATAGCCTGCCTTAGTACAGTACGGCTACAAGTTATAGATCGACTTGTGCACTACCGCTATTGTAACCGGAAGCATCACTAGCACCCCGGTGCCAGCACGCTCCATGTTCCTACCCTCAGCCAGTTGGTAGAATCTTATGTCGAAGATCACGAATTGACAGGCACCATCCAACAAACCTAGTCCGCAGGCAGATGGGCCCAGTAGTGGCCCGCCTACACCACCTGCACAACAGATCCTCTCACAACGTACAGTGGAAAAAAGATCTCAAGAGAAGAGGTAACGAAGCCTAAAACCCCACGTGAAGTGAAAGGACCAAAAGATAGTTTCGAAATACGCGATCCAGGAAGACAGCTCGCATGCCATCACAAAGCTCAGGATTTTAAGCGATCCCAGGCAGAGTTCTACCAGAAAAGCCTATCCTTACTGGCAGGCATTTGTGTTACACCCGGAAAGCGAAAATAACCGGGAACTAGTAAACGTTCATCTAGTCTATGTCAAGAGTTGGCAGGTGTGGGACATGGCCCAGAGGACCACAGCTGTAGTAGGGCTAGTGAAGGACATATGGCAAGTTCAGTAAGAGATCTATCCAGAGGTCCTCCGGGACTACCTGGACCTCCTACAGGAACACCAAGACTTGGTGGCATACCTGTCAACCCCTGGAAGATCAAACTCACTCTACCTGCATATGCCTTAGGAAAAGGAGAAGACCTTAAGCGAGTAGTCCTCCTGTGAAAGGAGGCTTCAGTACATCAATACCTAAGGCTACAGAGGACCAACATCAAAGAACATAAGTTTGAAATGTATATAAGACCCTTCTGTGAAGGCCGAATCCTCGACACCTACCAGCAGTGCATGGATTCATATGGCGAATGAGCCAGAGCAACACTGGTATTAAGGGCCTGTAATGAATGATTCCAATCATCTTGGAATAGAGAGCAAATATTCAAAGCCTTTAACAGCATCAGTCAGACTCATGGCAGTAAAACCTCAAAAATCAGGAAGTGAGCAACTGACCTCGTAGTCCATGCAATGTGCATACCATATGGGGTAGTATCAGCCTACATGCTATACTGGAGATTCTATGATGCTATGGACCCTCAACTCTGCAAGGAAGTGGAACCAAGGGAAAAGGACCACAATGATATCGATGATAAAATAAAGAAGGGGAAGCGAAAGGATGCAATCCTACATGAAACCAATGCCTATAGGCCCTGTACTCCAGTACCCCCTTAAAGAAAAGGGCAGGATGGTGGGGCGGAACCCTCAAAGACAGCAACTAAGAAACAGAAATTCCAAAAGGGAGGGCACCAGTCGACCAAGGAAAAGCAGGGAGAAAAGGGTGAATGTTGCAGGTTGGGAAAAACGGGACATATGTCCCTACATTACCCAACTAAGAAACCACAAGGAAAGGCCATTAAGAAGAAAACCGCAGCAAATTACATTGAACTGGACAAATATGAGGATGTGCAGATCAATAGCATGGAAGCTTAATTCTTTCTTGTTCAGCCAAACTAAGGGAAGAAGCCCTACTGAGCCCGATGTTAGGCGGCAGCTAATTCTAAGTCAAGCGAATTGTAGCTGGGGCCAATAAGGTTTCTCGGAGAATGGTCAAGAAAGACCGTAACAAAATAGGTATCAAAGTATAACGAATATATTGATAAGATCTCTTCTCCGTTCCCTGATGATTCTGAAAGCTAAGGATTTTTTTTATTTTATTTTATTTAACTCATATATTCTTTGTTAAGGTATAAGAACCTGCATGAGGGGCTAGCTATGGCAAAAACAAAACCATAATATCAAAAACAACAAACAGTAACCAAATAACTTTCCGGCAAAAATTCCCGCCAGTGAGTAATACAACCCAATGTGCCTGCCAGGATGACAACTCGCAAAAGGAAAGTCATGCCCCGTCCCGGACTAATGAAACTCAAAGTATGAAAAGTCAAAGGCTAGAAAAGCAACCAAAGTGAACTACTTCAGTCTGCAACAGAATTGACACTGAGCGACGCCCGTGCCCCACCCATAGCGGGGGGGAAATTGGTTCTGGTATTGGAGACGTATCGAGCCAGGCCCCATAAGAGGCCCTTATCAGCCGAGAGGGGAGCCTCACAGCCTAAATCGACTAATTCTGCCATGTGGAGTAGTCTCATGTAGGCCTTGGAGGGGCAGGATGGGATGGCGTGCTGCATAGTCTCCGGCTCGAGGCTGCAGGCATGGCAGGTGGTGTGCTTATCTGGCTCATTGCAGGGGGTATGTGACGCAAGGTAGCTTTTTGCAGCCCTCATCGGATGTATTCGTCATGCCAGGAAGCGATCTAGCCCCAGGAAGGGGTATGGAGTCTCTTGCGCAGGATAGGGATAGTAAAGTGGAGGGGGGAGCTTACAGGGCCCAGTCCTGGAGAAGAAGGAACCGAGTGGTGTATTTCAGGAGAGAGTACTGTTGTGAAGAGGTGAGAGCGTTAACCGCGCCTGGCACCAAGTGGGTGTTCAGGCCTGAGAGAGTACCCTTAGCGGCAATTCAGATTAGGGAGTGAGCTATGCCATCGATAGGGCGGCAGGAGAGAATAGCGGGAGAAGGGCTTGGCGTCTTGCAGAGGAGAGGGTAGGTGTTACCTTTTAGTCCAACAGACAGGGCCCAGTTGGAATACGGGGCCCTTTGCGCCGACCCTGAGGGGAAGGACAGAGGGAGCCTGGCCGAGGCCGGTTTGACTTTGGGTAGTGAGCAGGCCATCCTCAAGGCTGCCATGCGCTGTTTGTGAGGGAGGAGGACTACCAGTGGGGGAATGCAAGCCTCGTGAGGGAGGATCGAGGTAGGGGTAGAGTGGAAGCAGTTGGTTACCCGGCGAAGGACATGGTTCCAAAAGAGGTCCATTTTATGGAGTGCAGAGGCGTCGGGCACCAAAAGATCAGCGCCATAGGAGAGAATCGGAAGGATCAGTCCCACAGCGAGCCTCCTGTTGAGGTACGGAGGGAGGCCTTTACCTGGGGTAGCGAGCCGTCTCACAATGGCGAAAGCCCCTTGAGCCACCACCAACCGTTTTCCGAAGTGGGGAAAGGTTTCCAAACTGGGCGTAAACCAATAGGCGAGCCAGGGAACCAGTCCAGCTGGGTGGAAGAGAGTGCCGTCCAAGGTAACTGGGGTATAGCAGCGGGCCCCATGATCCCTCCAGGTCCTCCAGTGGGAGAGCTTAGTCTCAGGCACTAAGAAAGACATGCCAATGGCACCCGCCCTTCTCTTCAAGGCCCGAAAGTAGTGTTGCAAGCATTGCACCTTGCGCCTGGAAGAGGGAGAGGCCACCGTAATAGTAAAATCATCAACCTAGGAAAACATAATTCTCTTGGGAATATCCAAATGAAGAGGAGATACCTAGATAACAAACAAAAGAGCAGAAATAGGAGACCCCTGTGGCGCACCCACCTGAACCGGAAAAAACACGTTAGAACACCCCTGAAAGAGAAGATGACATTGTCGGTTAGAAAGAAAAGGCTGAACCCAGGCGCAGATCTGTGGAGGCATCCCGCAGGACTTCAGAAAAGCGGTGAGTAGTGACGAGTGGATGTTGTCGAACCCCCTCTTGATGTCAAGGAAGAGCGAGGAGGGTTTGAGCCCGGGCCTCTAAAGGCACCGGATCTCGTAGGTGAGGGCACCACAGGCGTCATAGGGACTGAGACCAGAGAGGAAGCCACACTGGTTTGGGTTGATTAGGCCGCGAGAGTGGGCAACTAAGGATAGACGAGAGGTGACAATCCACACTAAAATTTTGTAAACGGTCTGGACAAGAACGATAATGCGTAAGGAGGCGGGGGAGGAGATGTCTGGTTTACCTGGCTTAGAGAGAACAACTCCATTGGCCTTTTTGAGGGAGGGAGGGTGGAAGCCGAAAGAAAGCAAGGGCGAGAGGAGGTTGACGAGGAGGGAGGGGTGCGCCGCATGGACCTTCTTCTGGACCCCGTAGGGGATCTGCTCAGGGCCTAGGGCAGACGAGTTTGAAGACTTGGACAGGGCCCTCTGGATTTCCTCAAGTCGAAGAGGGGGTATGTCGCCAAAAGGTGGAGAATGGAGGGAGTAGGAGGAGTTTTATGCGGAAAGAAGTGGTTTAGGAGGGCTGAGTTAATCTGTTGGGGGAAGAGAGGCCTGGAAAAGAGGGGAAGCAGTCAGGAACCCTTCCAGTGGCCAGCCTTCTGGCCGTCCAGACAGAGTGAGAGTCAACCTTGGCTAGGAAGCTCTTCCAGTGCTCCGCCTTTGCCTTTTTGATGGCCATAAGGTAGAGGGAACGGGCCTCGTGGGCCTTCGCATTGAGGGTAGTTGATGGGAAGGAGCGGGACGTTCTGGCGGCTACATTGAAAGCCCGACCCATCAAGGTCAGGAGGGGGGACCACCAGGGCTTGGACCTGAGGGAGGGACGCTTGAGTGGGGCTGGGGCCAAGAGTAGGGTAGATAGGGCACCAAGGTGATGGTGGAACCAGGAGCTGAGGGCAGAAGCCATGGGGAGAGGGGGTGGTGGGGGCACGCTGACCTCATGTAGGGCCTCAAGTACCAGAGGCCAGTCCACCTTGTCCCAATGCGGGGCCGGAGGCGCGTTGTGCATTAGGGGGGAAGACAGTTTAACAAGAATGGGGACGTGGTCTGAGCCGGTAGAGGGGAGATCAGCTGACCAGGAGTGACGGAAAGGAGGGCAGGCCTTATTGGCAAAGGCTAGGTTGAGAACGCCAGGCCTGGTTGCCAAATCAAAGGGGAATCTGGTGTGGATACCACGGGTATTGAGAAGGCTGTAGCTGGCCTCAGAGGCCGCCTCAAAGTAGGGAGAGGATACCAGGAGATCCTGGTTGGGAAACTGACACAGGGGATTAGAGAGAGAGTGGTGCAGGTTGAAATCCCCAAGGGTGAGGGTGGGAAAGTCAGGGAGAGGAAAGGCATCTGTCGGTGACACTGTCTGACGGTGAGAGGAAACGAAATTAACGGAATACAAGTTGTAAATCCGAAAAACATGTAGAGAAGACGAAAACAAGGCTGTAGGCGAAGGGATATCCTGCGCCATAAAGTCAGGCCGATCAAAAGAACAGAGAAGTACAGGATAGGTTCCGAGGAGCTCCTGATAAACAAAGAAGGCTACCTTAGGCTTGGGGCCTGAGGCGACAGGTGGGGAGAAGTATTTATATATGGAAAACGTCGGCAGCCTCTCCCACCAGACCGGGGGGTCTTGGAGGGCCACCACCTGAGGAGGGGAGGGCAATGCAGTGGGGCTGTTCAACAGGGAAAGAAAAGAATTCCAGCTCCCTAAGCAGGTATGTTGAACAATAGAAAGAAAAGGCAGGAAAGAGAGGGTGGACAGCAATTTGTCTACCAAGTTGGGATCCATGGGTTGTGCCATCACTTATAGAAGGAGGTTGGAGGGAACAGAGACAGGCTACTGGATTCCCCTAGGGACGTGAAGAAACCAGCAGCCTGGGAGCAGGGTACAGGTACTGGAGGCACAGGGGTGATGACAGGTTGTGGGGTGGCCAAGTGGTCGGCCCTAGGGAGGGGTGGGGTGGGCGTGATGGCGTTGCCTTGAGGGGCATCATCTTGGTCCATCATATCGCTATTCTCCTCCTCGTCCTCTGCTTGTGACCCGGAGGCGTGTTGCGGGGGTTGAGAAGGGCGAGACAGACAGGACCTATTGGTGGCGGGTGACCACTGGAGCAGTTTGCACACGTGAGGGGAGAGGCTGGGCAGCAGGCGATAATGGATGTCAGGAAGCCCAGCTTGGGGCACGTCGGGTTGGGGCAGCGGTGGTGGGCCCTTGTGTGGTTTGACGCACAGATCGGGTAGACAGGGCTAGTGGCAGATCATGCTGGGGCCGGGTGGCCAAACCTCAGGCAATGTGGGCATT
Source organism: Tuber aestivum (assembly GCA_900010015.1). Taxonomy (NCBI): domain Eukaryota; kingdom Fungi; phylum Ascomycota; class Pezizomycetes; order Pezizales; family Tuberaceae; genus Tuber; species Tuber aestivum. Next base: position 831,637 of record LN890946.1, on the reverse strand, counting down.
GCATGAACTTGTTTTTGGAGACCGCATTTTGAACACTGTGGAGCTTGGAATAGAGGAGGATTTTGGACCCAATATGGATCACATAGGAGGGGACGACGATGATGACCACTGAAGTCGTGGCCTTGCGGAGGAGGGGGTCAGGCTGGAGGTAGTGTGCGCCAAAGATGTCGACATCCTTGGCATTCTTGATGGACCCGGCAAGAGCAGGCAAGAGGTCAGTTTGGTCTTGAGGGAGGAAGCCGACTGGGAGTCCGTGGATGACCAGCTGCACCTCGTTGGACGCTGGACAGAAAGGGCGGTAGGTGTTGTTCCCAACTGAGAAGGACTGGTTGATTTTATTGGCCAACACCTCATAGTAAGGGGAGTAGCTGATGGCAGGTGTAAGGGCGTCAGTAGCGAGGAGGGTGATCACACCATGTGCATTGACAGTGGCCGAGAAAGATACTGGGAAGGGGCAGTTTGCCTCACGAAGAACAGTGGCTATGATGTCAGGGGCGGTGGCCGTCAGGCGTGTTGCATCAGGTTGGGGGGAGGAAGGGGTTCAGGGTGCTAAAAAGTGAGGTTGGGCAGCAGGTAGGGGAGCAGCCTCCCGCACTTTGGAGGGGACATCACCCTACACCGCGACTTGGGCTGCGGTGGTTCCCTTCTGTTTGCCCTTGGCGCTGGGCTGTTGTTGGGCAAGGCCTCTAGAGGGGTCTACAGCGCTGGCGTCGGAGGAGGAGGGGGGCGCTAGTGTGAGGAAGGTGTGGGCGGGGCCTGGGGGGAAGGTCGACTCTTCCAGGAAATCGCCCGGGGTAAACTGGAAACCGGCAAAAGAGCATGGGGGTCTTGTAGCGAAGGTGCGTGGATTACCATACCACACGCCATCAACCTGGACGGGGGAATCGATGTCTTGGACTGGGATGTCAAGGACGTAGCCAGTAGGGGGGCGGTATTTTGCTTCAGGGGAGTTCTCGGAGGGGGGGGTGGCGCTGGGCTTTTGGCCTGCTTAGGAGGAGGGGGGGAGGGCGCAGTGGAGCAACTGAGGGTGGGGCAGCCGATGCGGTGACCCTGAGAGAGAGGTCCCGGACTGAAGCTTGTAGTGCCGGCAGGGAGGGAGGATCCTTGGGAGCAGGGGTGGAAGACTGCTCAAGCGCCTCTAGCCTTGGGATGATGCTGCCGATTCGGGAGAGGGCAGTGCAGACGAGTGGGAGGAGGATGGCTTCACCTGCTGACAGTTCTTGAAGCTCCATATCGGTTGGCAGGGGAATAGGAGGGCCTGCCCGTCCTATGTGGTGGAGAGTGTAGGCTAACTCTTCTCTAACAGGTGAGAGGTGAGGGTGACGGGAGGGGGTGGGTGCCCTTGACTCATCGGACGCAGTGCGGACGGAAGCACGAGAGCTAGACCTTGAAGGTCCTGGACCAGACCCCTCCATGATGAAGGGGGCTATGCGGGGTAGTGAGGGGGCTGTGCACTTAGAGACTGAAGCCTAAGTGAGGGGAGGAATTAGGTGTGTGGAGATGGTTGCGACGCAAAACTCTGGAGTTTTGCCTGGCGGAATGCGGTAATGTTTTCAAGCGAGAGGAAAGTAGAGGGCGGGTGCGTGTTCTGAAAGCTAAGGACTTTTGTTTTTTGTTTGACTCATTTTGTATTTTGTTTATGGGACAAAAACAGGATATGGAGCGCTAGCTATGACGCCTAAAAAACCGCCCCCCCCTGGACCAGGCCGAACGACAGAGCTAAAAAAACCCTATGGGGTAGAAAAAACTACTCCCGCCCGAAATCCTTCCCGTAGACCACAAACCAATAACCCCCACCGCCAAGCAACAAAAGAAAGCTAACTACCCGACAGTGAACCAAGAACACGCCCCACCCCAAGAACAAGATACCTAAAGGCAGAAACTCAAACCGAACCCACCAGAGGCCAATGGCCACAACTCAAATCCATCATAGGAACCCCTAGGCCATATGACGAGGGCCAGGGGGAGGGAGCCGAAGCCCCGGGCGCAGAGGGTATAAGGGAAACCACCCCGAAGGCGGCGACCGAGAAGCGAGGAGAGGAGGTGTGTGGCAGGCGTGCCAGCGAGCGTTCGTCCTCCGGGACAACCGACGATGGAGGCAGTGAGGTGCCAGCTGAAGAGGAGGTGGTAGTACGGTACCAGCCGATCCGACCGTGGAGAGGAGCCCTAAGCGAAGCAGGTGTTTTACCGCGTCTCTCATGTAGTCCCTTGTTCTGGGAGAGATAGCGTCACTGTAGTGGAGGGGATCCCACCACCTGCCAGCCAAAAAGGCCCCAAAGAGTAGAGGAGGGGTAGACCCAATTCCGTGAACGACAACTATCGGTGACCGCGTTCGTGTCCGACCAGGCAGCCTCTTACGGGGGCAAGAGAATGGAGAGATCGGCCGTAGCCTGTAAGCTGTTCTCCCCTACTGCAACTGTAGTCCCGGCCGTCTGTTGAAGGTGGAAAAGGGGGTTGCCGACCGCGCCAACGCCTAAGTAAGGCGGGGTAGGAAGAGGGGAAACATCACGAAGATGAGAGGCCTCAACCAGGGATGGAACCGAGGGAATCAAGAAATAAATCAGGACCCCAAGGGAGAGGGGAAGCGAGCCCACCTCCTGTAGCCGAGGCTAGATGGAGGGAGATGGGAGGGGGTGGTGGTGCTAGACGATGAAAGCCACGATAGTAACCATGGTGTTGAGTTTTCAATCGCCAGAGGTGTAGCGGAGACGGAGGATGTTCTGAAAGCTAAGGAGGCACCTCGATATTTATATTCCGCCTCTGGGTGGTCGCAGGCTACATCTATCTTATACCAAACAATATACCTTTCCATTTTCCTCCCCTGTTACTATCGTAACGGGGATCCGTTTAACTCTGACAAACTTTGTGTCTTGCTCGGACTACGGTCTGCGTGCATTGTTGTGTTTGCACAAGGGCATTTGGAATCTCTCCGACGAAAAAGGCACGATTCCTTCGTCTCGGAGGTTTATGTATGAGAGAGTGGTCTCACTTTGAGCCAGGTCACCAGCCTCCTTACTCTGACTGGAGTGATCAGCTCCGTTGAGAGCCATATCAATGTGTAGTTGACTTCACAACATGACTGCATTAACTTGGTGGACTTTCTGCCATTATCGGAGTCATCAACATCATGGGAAAGTCTCTCATCCAGAGATAGGCTTCCGGTTGACTCTATACTGTGCGAGCAGTTGACTCGGCCCCCTGCCTCGTCTATATGGGCCCGTTCTGATAACTCATTGGACTGTTGGCAGTTTTGTCCCCACACCTTCTGTCCATCTCCATGATGGTCAGTTTCGCTTAGCCCATAGATCCGTGGTTACCCGTCCGATTGACTCCATTCCACTTTTCAGACAGGGCCTGAGGTCCCCTGTTATACATCCTGCAAACAGCTTCCGGTGGGACGGACGGCGACGACCTATACAGTGTTATGAAGCATGGTTTGTTTCTACCAGTTTATACTGTCGGGACCCCAAATTCCGGCCACACTATTACTACATACAGGCCCAATGGCGGGGCTGGAGGGGGGTGTTGGCCGTGAAATCTTCACGGTTTTTACATGGTCTGTCCGCGTGGAAGGTCTGTGCGTTCATATGTGTAACACCCAAGAAGGAAACATTCAGATCACTCATGATGGCCACCTAGCATGTGTTTTGTTGGACACAGAAGCAATAATTACAGACATGATCAGCAACCACATTGCAGCAACTCATCAAGCCAAAATCACGTATATTACACAACCAATTCCTGTTGGTATGGCAGTAAACGGATCCCGCTTTACTAGCTACGAAACCACAAATGTCTTAATTCAGGTCAGATTCGTCCAATTTCCCAAACACGAGATGCTACTAGGCAATGTAGCCAAATCCGACAGCCTCATTCGCATAGCATTCGGTACCCGCCACAAAGCAATCATAAGATGTGGTAATTGTATAACACAATTCTCTAACAAGAAACTCTGAGTATTCTGTACAAGTACTAGTAGGGAATGCTGAGCAGCTGCGTGTAAGGCAGTCACTGATAAAGTACTAGACGAATTCAAGGATCTGTTTCCAGACAAGATACCAGAGATGATATCCCCTATGAGGGCAGAGAATCAGCAAATCACGCTACAAGACAAGAACAACCATAAAAAGCAATCTGCCTACCCGATCCCAACTGTCTACGAAGACCAGTTGCAAGATTAGATCAATGAGATGATGAGAAGAGGAGTTATATACAGGAAGCAGGCACTGGGGCCAGCACTTATGTTTGTCTAACCTAAGGCTCATGGAAAACGGATCAGGCCTCTGGTTGACCTTAAACTTCGCAATAATAACAGTTATAGACAGCTCCTCAACAACAAACCAAACCAAAATTTTAGAACCAGTAAGACAAGCTAAATACTACAGCAAGATAGACTTAGGCGATACATATTTTCAAACCAGAGTACATAAAAAGAGCGAACCCTGGAACTGATTCAAGACCCCCTTTGAAACCATTATCAGCAGGGTGATCTTACAGGAAGATACAAATGGACCTACCACATTTAACCGCATTAGGGAAAACCTGTTGACCGAGTACCTGCACCACTTTGTATGGATCTCCATTGATGACATTTACCTCTATTCTGATACTAAGGAAGAGTGCGCGAAGCATATCATGATTCTGAGTGAGAAATTACGGCAGGAAAGGTTTTATGCTAGCAAGAACAAGACCACCCTGTGTGCACACTGGCTGGAAATCCTCCGACATGTAATAGATTACCATGAGGCCCAGGCTACTCCGGAGAAGCTCGAATCTATAGTAAACTGGACAACTCTAGAGACACAGAAAAAACTGTAGCAGTTCCTTGAAGTGGTCAATTTTATCTTGCACCTTTGCCACACCATGCACCCATCGTGGCACCCCTAACAGACCTAACCAGAAAAGTTGAGTTTAACTGGACATTCACCCATGACTAGGTATTCAGGAACGTTAAAAAACTAATCAAGGAAGCGGAGGTGGTCCGACCAATAGACTATTCAAATAAAGGTACCTGTTTGGTTGATGACTGACATGTCATATGTTGGAATTGGCACGTGAATAGGCTGCAAGTTGTCATATAAAATAGCACGACTAGCTGGAATTCATAGCAGGAAGTGTGCCGATTCCCGAATGCATAATGGAACACCAGACAAAGAGGCCCTTGCTATTATTGATGCTCTCCGTACTTTCACCTATTTCCTGATGGGAAACCAGTTCACAATGGTTACCAACCACCAACCCCTTACCAACCTCAGGACAAAAAAGATGCCTGGATGCAGGAGGATATGCTGGATTAGCAAATTTAGCAAATACAATGTAAAAGTCCACCTACATACCAGGACGAACCAACTATTTGGCTGGTACCCTGTCCCGCATCTATCAGAACTAAGAAGCAGCCAACCATCCTGTCGTCCAAGACCATACCAGATCAGACAACGACATGTCTAACTCTACCATCTTTGAGCAAGAACTCTCTACCATGCAGTCGGAGGAACCAAAGCTTTCTACTCCTATCTCTTATCCGTACTCCTATACAGAATATTACACTGAAGGACGAGATAGCCGTTGCAAAGTTCATGCTGGAAATGACTGGGGAGAGACCTCTCCTCTCCGGCGAATGCTGTCCCCCAACTGAGAACCTCCAGCTCTCTATTACTCACAATACTACGTTGACCATTGTTCTTACCACCAGACCGAAATCATCTTTGTCAAGAACCATCCCAAACACTGAAGCCAATCCAGCGGACACTCCTGCACAAGAAGCTAGGGGTCTGCATAGGAGAACAAACGAATTTAACGAAATCATAAGTCTAACTAATGACCGACCCCAGCCTCCAGTTACCTTGCTGGCACAGGAAGTACATGCTACAATCCATATCCAGTACATTGAGGCGACAGCAGGCCTCTACCCCCCAATTTCAAAGTATCCCTCAAGCCTACCAGAGGGGCTCAGACCCCCCTACCTTGTTGCACCCAGCTTTTACAATACCAAAACAGTCATCTCCCTTATGCTACCTACCTCCAATGACTTCCGCCATGACCTGTACCAGTCCTTTGATGAGGACAATATAGCACAGGAGGAGGATGATGGACCCAGCCACAGAGAGCTGATTGAAGAAGAGAGGGATGTCCAGCCTACCTTGGATAACCTAAAAGGAACCATTCATGCACGGTTGATGAAGGCCTACTGCGGTGATCCCCTCTACTCCAAGGTTCTAGACATTGGAAGAATGGCAGCCTTGAAGCTCTATGCGGTTTCGGATAGCCTCATTTATGACCTAACCTGATATGGTGGAAGAGTCCTGTATGTCCCTAATGGGGACCTAACGAATAGCAAAATGTTTGGAGAATATACTGCCAGTCATCACATGTGTTCGTGATGCCTAGTCACGTACCTCGCTAAATAAAATCCCGGCTCTCACGACCATGAACAACAACAACAAAATTCATACAACCTGCTTCTAAATTTATTTCACCCATTCACCATGTTTTACGAATCGGGATATGTAAACCCTCCACCTCAAGAAAAACAGAAGTCCCAAGGCCAAGCACAGAGAGATGACCAACATTAAAAAAGGCATGATTATTGCCTTTTTCTACTGCCTCCGGGATATTGCCCTTGTTGCTCGGGCTATTGGGTGCCCCTGGAGTACGGTTGGAAGCTTCGTTCCTTGGGCGTGTGGGCTCCAGTGTCACGAACTAGGACTAGGCAAGGCAGGTTTCACAGGGCTTGGAATTCCGAGCTATAGCTATGTGGGGATTTCATATGATGTGCACTAGTGTGTCATAGATAATAATGTTTACCTGTGCAGGACTCACAGTTGTGAGTCACATGATGTTATGATATTTGTACATGACTCAGAGTATGAGTTATGGGTTTCAGTTAGGTGACTCGAGTTACTCGCCTGACTTGGTTATTATGTGTTAATTGGTTTAAGGTATGTTGCGCAGCGACTCATAGGAGTCAGCTGATGGGTTTTACATGACTTACAGTTGTAAGGCATACAGGTCGCGTGATGCAAGGCGTGAGTCATGCTAAGTGAAGAGCGACTATATAAATGGTACATCAGACCCTGAGTATGAGCCCTTCACACGTTCTTCTAGTTTATTTCCAACACTTATATTTTTACAAGAATAAAGCCTGCCCTTACGCTCTTCAAAATTTATCTTCAGAAACCAGAGACCTGTCTCTCCTTCCACAATGAAAGAATAAGTGCCAAACGAGGACTTAAGAAGATCCAGGAATAGGCACGATAAGATACTAGTCAAAGAACTTGACTATCAGGATCGCAAAGACCAGGGCCCAAGGACTATTCCCTTGAGTCTGAGGAAGAACCACCACATGCCGCACCCCCACGCCCAGTAGGATTCTTAACATTAGAACGTGTCTCACACCAGCAACGGTTAGCGAGAAAAGGCACTATGTGTTCATTCCGATCCGATACAGATGAGGACTTGGACATACAAGATGACACCTTTGGACTCGAGAAGCTTTAAGAAGCACTAAGCAAGGCAAGCCATCACACTAGCCAAACAATCAGTCCCATCACACCTGATCCGGTCACCCCGCCTCAGACAGTGGAGGTCTTTGGTAGTCCAAGACCAGACAGAATGTCCGGATCAGCTCCACCACTAGGGCCTCCTCCTGCAGGACCAGCACTACAAGATTTAATTCCACGAGCAGGAGTGGAACGAATCGTACCACAGGAACCATGAGGAGAAGGTCAGCAGCCAATAGTCAAAATACCTCCTCGATATCCTGGGGAAAGAAGCCACCTCCAAGGCTTTCTGGTCCAACTCCGTACCTACTTCAATGCAGTAGGATGGTCTTTGGAAAACGACAAAGACAAGATACAATATACCTTGACCCTGTTGGAAGGAGCCGCATTATGATAGGTAACCCCCATAGTAGCAGCACAAATACCAGTACCCTGGACAGATTGGAACTGTTTCAAAATCAGACTCGTGGCCCAGTTCACTGATCTAGAACTAAGGCAATCTGGGCACATCAAACTCAAAGAGATCAAGTAAGGAGAGAGGAAGGTCACTGACTATTGGTACGAATTCAGACTGCTCCAATATGACATGGAATGCGATCATGCCTCGGCAATGAGGTGGTTCATAAAAGGCTTAAAAAAGCTACTTCAAGAAGGCTGGAAGTTTAGCGAAGAAAGGTTCCTGACTACAGAAGTTAGAGCACATTGGGCCATATGCAAACAAGTCCAATTTGATCAACTAAATTGCATTCAAAAAAACCAGTCCACCGCAATTGACTATGATGAATACAAGAAATACGAAGACTATACAAAACCAAAGTAGAACTTTCAGAACCATCACCTAAGGAGGAGACACAATGGACTTGGATGATACAAGAAAAAGACCCTCATTTAACCTCGCAAAGGATGAATACCTACAGAGAGGCAACAATAACTGATGTCTAAGATGTGGAAGAGCAGGCCATATCATTCAGAATTGCTGAAAAGATGTCAACCCAAATACAACCTGAGGAAGGGAAACAAGGGACACAAGAACCAACAACCATTTCCAACCACCCAGTAACCTGAGAGAAATCAACATCCAGGATGAGTATGAGAAAGTGGTAAAAGACCAAGGTCCACAGCAATAGATGCTCTGCGAGACATCCGGCAAGAAAAGCCCATCTCCACAGGTGACGACTACACTCTTTTAATCCAGAATATAAACCAAAATGACAATAATCATGTCATGAAAACAACCAAGATATACAACGAGAAAAAGCAAGCGACAACTATATACACCATGCTCAATTCAGGAGCTACAGAAGACTTCATCGATGAAGAAGTCTGCAAAAAATATCAACTAATTACCAGAAAGCAAAGACAGAAAGGTAGATTTACCTAATGGACAGAAAACCTAGTACTATGGGACCTATTACCCATACTACAGAAGTACCTCTGGAAATTGGAAACTATAGGGAGTTGGCCACCTTCCAAGTGGCAAATCTGGGATACCATGAAATTATCCTAGGAATGCTATGCTTAAGGCAACACAACCCAACATTGGACTGGGAAGAAGGAAAAGTTATGTTCACCAGCAAACGATATACGACCTGGTGTCTCAACAGTTTACCGGTAATATACCCAACTCCGGAAGAAGAAGGAATCGAAGAGAACTTGGCGGCAAAGTTCACAGAAGGCCAAGCAAGAAATGGTCGAAGGATTAAAGGTTAAAGGTTAAGCCACGAGCCTAGGATAGCCACAGGAGAGTCCTAGACGACAGCAGGACAGGACCTATATGCCAATGAACAAGTTGAGATACCAGCCCAAGGGCAGGTACTTGTCCTAACAGGAATAGCGCTAGAGCTCCCTGAGGGCACCTATGGGCAGAAAGCACCACGCAGTGGCCTCGCACTCAAAGCACAGACTGACTGCCAAGGCTTGTGTAATAGACGCCGACTATACAGGTGAACTGAAGGTGGTTATGGTCAACCAAGGTAACAAGGAATACAAAGTCGAGAAAGGCAGAAGGATCGCACAATTAATCATCGTAAAGATCAGTGATGAGGAACTTCAAGAAGTGGAGAACCTAATGAACACCACCAAATAAACCAGAGAGTTGTAATCGACGAATGACTGGAAGCGGGTAGCAAAGGATGAACCAATAATCGAAATCAATCGAATATCGGCACCAGTATTCCGAAAGTTCTGCCAGAAAGGAGAAAGAGCCAGAATCCTCAAGTGGGATTACCAAGAGGAAGGAACAAGTCTGGCCAAGATCAATATTAGCACCAAGTTAGCTATACAAAGCCAACCCCAAGTCAAGAAAGAAAGACTAGACAAGATCACACTAAAGCAGTACCATCACCATCTGGACTTGTTCCAAGAAAAATAATCCATCACCTTACCGCCTCATAGGCCCGACATGGATTTAGAGATTAACCTAGAAGAACCAGAAACAATACCGCCACGAAAGATATACCCACTAGGACAAACCGAATTAGAGGAACTACGAAAATATATTCAACAGAATCTCAAAAGAGGATAAATCAAACAATCATACACCAATGGAGAATCGCCTATCCGCTTCATAAAAAAAAAGGATGGAAAACTCAGGTTATGCATCAATTACTGAGCACCCAACACCATAACCAAGGAGGATAGGTACCTTCTACCTCTAAGTGGAGAAGCATTGGATTAACTAGCGTCAGCCAAATATTTCACCAAGTTAGACATCAGTGATTCCTACTACAATTTTCGAATCAACAAAGCAGATGTATGGAAAACCACCTTTGCATCACATTACGGGACGTATCAATACTTGTTCGTGCTGTTTGGGCTAACCAATGCACCCATGTCATTCAAACAATAGATCAACCGAGCAGTCAACACATATCTCACCATGTACTAAATTTTCTACCTAGATGATGTACTCATATACTCCGAAAACAGGGAACAACATCGCAAAGACATCAGCAAAATCGCGATATCTATCAAAGCATCAGGGATGAGGTGCAAGCCTAGCAAATGCGAATTCCACAAGAAGGAAAGTAAATATTTAGGATTTATTATCAACAGAGAAGGAGTACTACACATAGACCCAGTCAAAATGAAAGCCATATGGAAATGGGATTACCCGCAGAACAAGTCAGACATCCAATGTTTCTAGGGATTCTGTAACTTCTACCGAAGGTTCATAGAAGGATTTAGCTGCAGGGTGAAACTCCTCTATAACCTGACCTAGAACAATATCAAATGGGACTGGGGAGCATGAGAAAAAGAAGCTTTGGACGAGCTCAGGTTGAAGATTACGCAAGGACCAATATTGTTACATTTCCACTCCAAGAAGACAAGGATGATAGTAACCGATGCCTGGAAATACGTATGCTCCGGCATACTATCACACAAATGGGATGATGGGAAATGGACACCAGTGCCTTTAGGTCTAAAACAAGTAACCCAGCAGAATGCAACTACTATGTGCATGACAAGGAACTGTTAGCAATGGTCCAAGCATTAAAGGAGTGGAGGAGATATGTACAGAACAACAATACGGCAGTCAAAATACTCTAGGACCTCAAAAACCTAGTACCTTTTATAACAACCAAGGAGTTAAATAGACGACAGATTAGATGGATGGAAAAGCTTAGCACCTACAACTTCAAGATAGCATATCGACCAGGGAAGGAAGCAGGGAAAACAGATGCCTTCACTCGAGGATCCCACAACGAACCCAATGACCCCCCAGACGAAAGGATCAAATCAAAGGAACAGGTACCTTTACATAGGGAAAGATATTTCCTACTAGAAGATGAGGACAGTGGATACGAATTGATTAATAAAATCGATATTCAGACGACATTGGAAGAAGATATTCGTCAAGGAAGCTCGCAAGGTGAGGAAATGCAAAGGATAAGGAGAAACTTATCTGAGGGAACCAAAGAAATGAAAGGCATTGCCTTAGGAGGTTGTAAATGGAAAGAAGATTACTTATGGTACTATGAGAAAATCTGGATACCAGAAAAAGAAAAACTGCCTACAGAAAACATACGACACCATCAGGACTCCCCATATGCAGGCCATGGAGGAAGTGCCAAAACTACAGAGTTTATCCACCAATGATATTACGAGGCGAAGATAAGAGGAGATATCAAACAATATGTCAAGAATTGCGACATATGCCAAAGGACCAAGGCAGTACGACAAGCACCTGATGGATTGCTTAAATCCAACGTAGGACCAGATAAGATATAGAAATAGATTTCATTAGATTTCGTTACCAATTGACCAGAATCAGACTACCAACATGCCATACCAGTGGTAGTGGATCCCCTGACCAAAATGACTCACTTTAGACCATACAGGAAAGACATAATGGCACAACAGTTCGCAACTCCATTCTGAAAGGAAATCTACTGACCGCATGGACTACAAAAGGACATCATCAGCGATCAAGGATCACTATTGACATCGGAAGTGTAGAAGGCAATGACAGAAGAGCTGGAAATCGAAAGAAGGCTAAGCACAGCATTCCACCTGCAAACAGATACACAAACTGAATGGATAAACGGCATCCTGGAACAGTACCTACAGGCATACATCAACTATCAATAAGACGATTGGTGCCAGTGGCTACCACTAGCGGAGTTTGCATAGAACAACAGCACACAAGAAACAATTAAGATAACATCATGTTTCGCAAACTATGGGCTAAATCCAGAATATGAGACAATAGGTCATATGCTCCAGAGCAAGGTAACGGAGAAGGAGAACATGAGTCAACTACACAATATATTATGAACAGAAATAACAACTGCACAATTAAGACAAAAGGAAGAATACGATCGACACAGAAAACCCTATCCGAACCACAGATTAGGAGACATGCTCTGGTTGCTACCACGTGACATATAGACCACACAACCGACAAAAAAATTGGATTACGAGAAAATGGGATCATTCAACAATCTAGCAAGGATCGGAAGTCGCTCTTATAAGCTCGATCTTCCTCCTACAATGAAGATACACAACACCTTCCACATCACCCTCCACGAACTATATCAAGATAATCTTTTACCTTCATAAAAGAAACTTCCACCACTGCCTATAGAAATAGATGGTGAACCCGATTATGAACCTGAAGAAACAATCGACCGGCGGTTACACTATGGTCACTTGAAATATAGAGCAAAGTAGACTGGATATTCCGGAGAACACGACAAGTCCTGGCACCCAGCCAATAACTTGGATAACGTACAAGATGAAGTCCAGCACTTCCAGAAACGCTACCCAAGCAAACCAGCAGTCTACTATCCAAGATGTTCCAGAATCCGAGCGTCTGGCCACAAGGCTACTGAGAACGGACTCCTACCAGTGGAGCAACAAACCTAATAGGAGGTTTGAATTAAAGAACTATCTGGAATGTGACGTGTTCAAACACATTATACCAACCAGCTCACGGCACCGAACCCTAACCACAACCAAGGAAAAACCTAATGATAAAGATTGGGGGGACATTGTCAACCTACCTAGCAAGAGAACACGGACACTTGAAACGGAACACGGCGCCCTGTCATAGACCGGATGCTACAACGACGAGTACCAAGTCCACTCAAGCAAGAAAGAAGGAAGCGGCTACTGGCCTCGAGAGGAAAATCACTAGAGACCCATGACCTGACCCCTGGGGTCACTGACCAGATCCCCGATAATAGAGCCCCTGGCTCTCGTCGAATACATCACACCGACTCCCGCGCTGGAGTCGAGCTGGAGGGGGGCCTAAAGATACAAATGGCCCAAAGTAAAGAAGGTTAAGAAAGTATCTTGGCAACAAGATATGGAAGAGGCTACACCCAGGTTGCCCCAGGCATAGGACTAAGCCTCGGCAATAGCAGAATTGGAGAAGGACCGCCTAATGACCGAGATGTTATTGGAAGCAAGGAGGAGAGGCACTCTGATAAGGGTAAATCAGGTCAAAGAAGAGCTGACGAAGGAGAAGCCTGCTTGCTACGAGCTCAAAAAAGAGTTGAAATGAGAGGCCAAGGTGGCCAGGAGGCATGCAGAAAGGACGGCCATTGTGGTTGGAAGGATTAACAGGAAATACTACCAAATAAGGGTAGAGGTTGGGGACAGCAAATTGAAGGTAGCGATTAAAGTCCGATAGGACTTGGGATGAGGGAGAGGGGAGCTAATGTTACGAACTGCGACTAGGGAAGGCAGATTTCACATGACACAGCCTAGTGTGTCATAGGTTATTATGTTTACCTGTTCAGGACTTACAGTTGTGACTCACACGAGGTTATGATTTTCGCACATGACTCAGATTATGAGTCATGGGTTTTACTCATGTGACGCAAGTTACGCGCCTGACTTGGTTATTATGTTTTGATTTGTTTCAGGTATGTTGCGCCGCGACTCATGGGAGTCAGCTGACGGACTTTATATGACTCATGGTTGTGAGTCATAAAGGTCGCGTGACGCGAGGTATGGGTCCCCCAAAGGGAAGAGCAACAATATAAAGGGTCAATTGGACCCTGAGTATGAGCTCTTTACATATGCTTCTAGTTTATTTCCTACGCTTATATTTCTACAAGAATAAAACGTACTCTTACGCTCTTTAAGATTCATCTTGGGAAACCCAAGACCTGTCTCTCCTCCCATGACGAAAGAATAAGCTCCAAGCGAGGACTTAAGAAGATCGAGGAATAGGCACGATAAGATAGTAGTCAAAACACTTGACTATCAGGATCGAGTAGCCCAGAGCCTAAGAACTATTACCTGGAGTCTGAGGAAGAATTGTTACCTGTCGCACCCCCACGCCCAGTAGTATTCTTAATATCCAATCACTAGAAAACATTCTTCCCCACAGTCGTACTCCAGTTCTTAGCTGTCACCAGTATCCCACAATTGTCCCTGCAGCCAAGTCCCTCTGGAAAATGACCAGATCTAATTTCAAGAATAAATATGCTCCAGGTATTTCACTTTCTACAGGTAACATCTCAGCCCTGGTGCTACTATGAGTGATAGAATATGATTGACTAATCAGTGCTGGTGAAATAGTTGATAGAGTACTTAGAGAAGTCAATATTAAGAAGTGGCTAGACAAATCAAGACCAAAGCTCAAGCCTGAGCATGTGGCAAAGAGACTCAACTGGGCTACAGTTCATAGAGACTGGACTGCGGAGCATTTTGCAGAAGTTATTTGGAGTGATGAGAGTAGTGTGCGGAAATCCAAGGATCCAAGACAACAATGGACTTTCAGAGAAGCTGGAGACAAGTGGCTGTCTGATTGTGTTCATCCTAAGGAAAAGGATAAGGGAATTTCTATTATAGTTTGGGGGTGCTTTTGGGGGAAGAGCAAAGTCCTTTGGTTACTATTACTCAGAATATCAATAAGACCAGGTATGTTAGGCTCTTGAGAAGGCATCTCTCGCCTGTTATTCATCAAATAATCTCTTTTAGTATACAAGATATTCTTTTTTAGCAAGAGAATGCTACGGTTCATAAGGCTTATAGTGTTATGGAATTGGTTGGTGAGAAACTGGATTGAGGTTGAGAAACACCCCCCATATTCTCCTGATTTGAATCCTGTGAAGCATGTCTGGGTGAAGCTTCAAAAGTGATTGCACCAGCAGTATCCAAGGATTGGAGATACCCCAGGAGGAGAGGCAGCTGTTAAGGAAAGGCTTCCACACGTATTACCATTTGTTTGAGAGACAATTCCTGAGGAGTTTTTTTCAGAAGGTATAGAAATCAATGCCTGATAGGTTGGCTGCAGTTTTGGAGGCAAGGGGAGGTTATACAAGGTATTGACTATGTTTATTATTTAACTCACTTTACCATTGTCATGGTTAATCATAGTTAATCGTTTGTGCCACTAAATCGTGGTTTGTTGTTTACCCTCTTTGATCGTGCCCATTGACAACTGCACTATTATGGCCTGGGAGCCATGGCGCAAGGGTAATTAAACATGTTGCAGATCACAAAAACGTCTGACTACTAACTGTGTCATTAGCGAAATGCACGATGAAGGCCATGCAAGTGCAAAAAGAAACCTTCACTTTGCCTTAAAATGCCTATCCTGGCCTGAAATCCTTGACGAATTCACACTCTATGTGAAAACCTGTGAAGAATGCCAGAGGAATAAGGAACCCACAACCCTACCAGCAGGCTATACCCAGACATTGAAGCTACCTGCGGATGTGTTTAAGTAATATGCTATGGATTTCGCAGGACCCTACAACAAAGGAGGTATCTACGACTCAATCCTAGTGGTGCTAGAGAACTTCTCTGGGTTTATATGGCTGATACCTACACTCACATCCACTACAGCCCGGGATAAGTGGGACCTTCTATAGCACAATGTCTTCACACCTCATGGTAGCCTGCTCTCTCACGTCCGTGATGCAGACCGATTGTTCAGCTCCACGTTCTGGAACAAGACCCTAACCTGTATGGGAATAGAGTAGATACTCGCAGGGCCCAGCCATTACTAAACTAATGGCCAAGTAGAACAGAACCTAAGAGATCTAAAGACTGGGCTCTGGAACCTGGTCAACAAAAGGCACGAGAACTGGGAACCTGCTGTACCCACCACTGCAGCACACATCAATGCAGTGTACTTAGGCACCATTGACATGGCTCCATATAAGGCAATATATGGACGAAACTACCTTCTTTTTCTGCAAATACTTTTCCAGGACTATGCGGTCTCTGTCTCCAATGACCATCTCAGCCAGCATGAAGGCCTACTCAATGATGCATTCCAAGCCCTCAGAATAGCCTGATTCCAAAACGCAACCAAAGTACAGAAGGGCTGAGGACTCCATACAGCTATACCGCCACTGGCAGGTGACCTGGTGTTACTATAACACATAAGACGC
This sequence comes from Tuber aestivum, assembly GCA_900010015.1. Classification (NCBI taxonomy): domain Eukaryota; kingdom Fungi; phylum Ascomycota; class Pezizomycetes; order Pezizales; family Tuberaceae; genus Tuber; species Tuber aestivum. The sequence goes on along the minus strand of LN890946.1, from coordinate 815,283 downwards.
ACAGACCTCACCCGCGCACCACCTCCTGAGAACCACCAAAAATTCCATGGCCAACACGTCCCTGCGGCCCCACCCTTGGGCCTACACTTCTTAATAGTGTCGCCGGACTTTTGCGTTCCTTCACCATAAATCAGTAAAAGCAAAGCATGCTTTATAACACTGTATACGTCGTCGCCGCCCATTCAGCCAGGCCCTGTTTGCAGGATATATAAGGAGGGACCTCAGGCGGTGTCTGAACAGTGGAACAGCGTCAATCAGACAGGTAACCATTGAGCTACGAGCTAAGCGACATTGACTACTGGGGAGATGGACACAACATGTTGGGACAAGACCACCAAAAGTCCAAGGAGTTACCTGGACCTGCCCATATGGACATAGCATGGGGCCCAGTCAAGTGCTCGCACAGTATAGAGCCAACTGGAGGCCTATCAGTAGTTGATGGAATTTCCTACGATGTTGACTAGTCTGATCGTGGTAGAAAGTCCTTTAAAGTTGATTTAGTCAAGTTGTGAAGTCACCGGACACATTGATAAGTCCTTCAATGGAGCTGATCACTCCAGTCCGAGAATGGAGGATAGTGAGCTGGCTTCAGTTGAGACCACTCAGCTAGCCCATACCTCTAAGACTGTTACTCATTGAAGCGTAAGCGGTACGGCACGTGACTAAATGCATCAGGTCAGGTGTTCGACTTCAGGCCCCAGCGTAGTTATCGTAACGATATCATCTTATCGCCCGCAACAAGAAGGCATCTATCTAGCCCTCTCCACAGGGACATGAGACATGCAACTGAGGGATTTTCACTGGATAACATTGCAGGAGCTCCGCACTTCAAGATAAGACTTAGTTGTTTCAGATTGGTGAGTTAGTTATGGAGCTACGACCTCTGCATGTCTAAGTGCCGTTGCTCCTATAGAAATCGGAAACAACGCACCAACTCCGAAAGCTCACGTGAACTACAATCATCCAGAGACTAGTTCCTGATTGGTTTATAACAACTCACTAGTTCAGTTTGTTATCTTCGTCAAGTACTCTAAGCTATGCACATAGAGGCCTCATTGACAAGTCCGTTGACGGACTTGATCACTGTACCAAGGAAAAGAGTAGGAAAGTTTGTTCTCAGGGTCAAATGGTGTTCGCACTCCAAAGACACTAAATCATTATTGTGGTAGGTAAATAGTCATCAAGGGATTGGATTTAGCCCGCGACCACTGAGACATGGGGTATAAATATCGAGGTGCCTCCCGAGCTTTAAGTCTACGCTCCGCGCCCTCCACTTTCCTCTGGCTTAAAACCATTACCGCATTCGGCCCGGCAAAACTCTGGGGTTTTGCATGGCAACCATCTCCACACACCTAATTCCTCTCCTCGGTTAGGCTTTAGTCACTAAGTACGCAGTCCCCTCACTATCGCACACAGGCCCCGTCATCATGGAGGGGTCTGGTCTGAGACAGTCAAGGTCGAGCTCGCGAGCCTCTGTCCGCGCTTTGCCCTATGAGTCAAGGGCACACACCCACTCTCTGCCCACCCACCTCTCGCTTGTTAGATAAGAGTTGGCCCATACTCTCCACCACATAGGACCGGCAACCCCTCCGCTTCCCCTGCCAACCAATACTGAGCTTTAAGAACTGTTAGCAGGTGAAGACATCCTCCTCTCCTCCTCCCACTACTGTGCACCGCCCTCTCTGGGATTGGCAGCATTATCCAAAGGCTAGAGGCCCTTGAACAGTCTTCTACAGCTGCTCCAAAGAATCCTCCCTCCCTCCCTGCACTAGAAGCCTCAGCCCGGGGCCTCTCCTTGAGGGTTACTGCATAGGCTGCCCACTTCTCAGCTGCCCCTCTGGGGCCCCCCGCCTCCTCCTCCAAAACAGGACAAGCGCCCACCGCTACCTCCCCCTCCAGGGCCTCCCCCCGGAGCGAAATACCGCCCCGCCCCCGGCTATGTCCTCGACACCCCAATCGACGACATCGACTCCCCCGTGCAGGTCGATGGTGTGTGGTATGGCAATCCATGCACCTTTGCCGCCAGACACCCACGATCTTTTGCTGCTCTTCAGTTCGCCTGGGGCGAGTTCCCGGAGCAGTCCATCTTTGGTCCAGGCCCCACCCGCTCTTTCCTAATACTAGTTCCTCCCTCCTCCTCCTACGCCAGTGCTGCAGTCCCCTCCAGAGGCCCAGCCCAACAGGCCAGTGTCAAGGGCAAGAAGAAGGCGACCACCGCAGCCTAAGTCACACCACCAGGCGATGCCCCCTCCTGAGTATGTGAGGCTGCCCCCCATCCTACAGCCAAATGCCCCTTCTTCGCCCCACGAACCATCCCGGCCCCCTATCCTGATGCTACATGCCTGGCGGCCACTGCCCCTGACATCACAGCCTCCGTCCTCTGGGAGGCAAACTGTCCCTTCCCAGTATCTTTCTCAGCCACTGTCAACGCACGTGGCGTGATCACTCTCCTCGCTACTGACCCCCTGACGCTAGCTACCAGCTGCTCCCCTTACTATGAGGTGCTTGCCAACAAAATCAACCAATCCTTCTCGGTTGAGGACAACCCCTACTGCCCTTTGTGTCCAGCCCCCAATGAGGAGCGGCTTGTCATTCATGGCCTCCCAGTGGCCTTCATCCGCTAAGACCAGGCTGACCTCTTCTCCGCTCTTGCCGAGTCGATCGAGAATGCCAAGGCCGTTGATAGCTTTGGTGTGCGCTACCTTCAGCCGGACCCCATGCTCCGAAAGGCCACCACTTCAGTGGTCATCCTCGTCCCCGCCTCGGATGTGGTCCATATCAAATCCAAGATACTCCTCTACCCTAAGCTCCGCAATGTTCAAAATGGGGTCTCCAAAAACAAGTTCATGCAATGCAGACACTGCTGGAAGTTTGGCCACCAGGCCCCAGCTCGCACAGCCACCATTCCCGTCTGCCCAATCTGTGTGTGAAACCACAGGAGAGTCAACCACCGTTGCCCCCACCCCACGTGCCCCATGCTATGCCTCCTCAAACCCCTCGTCGCCTGCTACCCGGCCTCTCCCCTCAAGTGTGCAAACTACTCTGGTGGTCACACAGCCACCGATAGGTCCTGCCCATCTCGCCCTTCCCAGCCGCTGCAACAGGCCTCAGGGTCTGAGGCAGAAGACGGGGGAGGGATGATGGTCACTCGATGGACCAAGACGATGCCCCCCGCAGCAATGCCCGCACGCCTACCCCTCCCCTTCCCAGGGCGGACCCTGTGGCCACCCCCTGTCCTGTTGTTGCTCCTGTTCCTAGAGCGCCTGTGCCCCACTACCAGACTGCCAGTTTCTTCACCTCCCTAGGGGAATCGAGCAGGCGGTCTCCTTTCCCTTCAACTTCTTTCCATAGGTGATAGTACAACCCATGGATCCAAATTTGGTTGACCGATTGCCGCCAACCCCATCTTTCCTGCCTTTTCTTTCTATTGTTCAACATAACTGCTTAGGGGGATAGAATGTCTTTCTTTCCCTGTTTGGCAGCCACACTGCGCTGCCCTCTCCCCATCAGGTGGTGGCCCTCCAAGACCCCCCGGTCTGGCGAGGGAAGCTGCCCACCTTTTCCATGTACAAATGCTTCTCCCCTCCCCTCGACTCAGGCCTCAAGCCCAAGGTGGCCTTTTTTGTTTAACAGGAGCTCCTCGGAGCCTATCCCATACTTCTATGTTTTTTTGCTAGGCCTGACCTTATGGCACTGGACATCCATTTGCCTAGAGGCTTGTTTTCATCTTCTCTCCATGTCTTTCCAATCTACAATTTGTATTCCATTAATTTTGTTTCTTCCTACCATGCAACAGTGTTGCCGGCGGATGCCTTTCCTCTTCATGATTTTCCCACCCTTCCCCTTGGAGATTTCAACCCACACCACCCCCTCTCTGACCCTCTGTGTCAGTTCTCTGACTAGGATCTACTAGGATCCTCTCCCTCCTTCAAGGTGGCTTCAGAGGCTGGCTACAGCCTTCTCAATACCCCTGGCATCCATACCAGATTCCCCTTTGATTTGGCAACTAGGCCCGGTGTTCTTGTCCTGGCCTTTGCCAATAAGGCTCTTGCTCCCTGCCACCACTCCTGGATGGCTGACCTCTCCTCCCCTGGCTCACACCACATCCCCCTTCTTGTTCAGCTTTGCTCCCCCGTGTTGTAGAGGGCACCTGTGGGCCTGGACTAGGATAAGTTGGATTAGCCTCTGGTACTTGAGGCCCTGCAGGGGGTCACCCTGCACCCTCCGCCTCCTCTCCCCACGGCTTCTGCCCTCAGCTCCTTATTCGACTGGCACCTTGGCGCCCTCTCAGCCCTACTCTTGGCCTCGGCCCCGGTAAAATGTCCCTCCCTCTGGTCCAAGCCCTGGTGGTCCCCCCTCTTATCCTCGCTGCGCCGTACTTTTAATGCGCCAGCCGGAAGGTCCCGCCCCCCCCGTCAACTACGCTCAACACCCAGGCCTCCGAGGCCTGCTCCCTCTACTTTAAGGCTATTAAGAAGGCAAAGGCTGAGCACTGGAAGAGCTTCCTAGCCAAAGTTGACTCTCGCTCCGTCTGGACAGCCAAAAGGCTGGCCAGGGGCATGGCTCTTGATCGCTTCTCCTGCTTTTCAGGCCTCTCCTCCACCGAACAAATTAACTCAGCTCTCCCAACCTACTTCTTGCCCCACAAAACTTCTTCCCCTACCGCGTCCATTCTCAGGCCTTTTTGTGACTCGTCCCCCTTGCTGCCTGACAAGGTCCAAAGGGTCCTCTCCAAGTCTTCAAACTCGTCAGCCCCAGGCCCTGACCAGATCCCCTGTGGTGTTTGGAAAAAGGTCCACACGGCCAACTCCTCCCTCCTTGTTAACCCCCTCTCACCTCTGCGTCCATTCGGCTTCCACCAGTCCTCCCTCAAAAGGGCCAATGGTATCATACTCGGGAAGCCAGGGAAACCAGACTACTCCTCAACCTCCTCCTTCTGTATCATCGTCCTCCTCCAGACCATTTCAAAAATCCTGGAAAGGATGGTTGCCTCTCACCTATCCTTAATTGCCTACTATCGAGGCCTAATGAACCCAAATCAGTGCGACTCGCTCCCCGGTCTCAGCACCTATGATGCTTCTGCCCCCCTTACCTATGAGATCCGCTGCCTTCAGAGGCCCGGCCTCAAAGCCTCGTCGCTCTTCCTTCACACGAAGGGGGTGTTTGACAACATCAACTTGTTACTGCTTACTGTTTTTTTGAAGTCCAGGTGGCTGCCTCCATACATCTGTGCCTGGGTTCAGTCTGTTCTTTCTACCAAACATTATCGCCTGCTCATTCAAGGGTCTCCTAATGTGTTCTCTCTAGTTCACTTGGGCGCGCCGCAGGGGTTTCCTATTCCTCCTCTTGGGCTCGTCATCTATGTGTCTCCTCTTCATTTGAATATCCCCAAGGGAATTATGTTTTCCAACGTTGATGATTTCACAGTGACAGTGGCTGCTCCCTCTGATAGGCGCAATGTGCAGCGCTTGTAGCATTACTTTCTGGCCTTGACAAGAAGGACGAGCACCATAGGCATGTCCTTCTCAGTTCCCAAGACTGAGCTCTCCTACTGGGAGACCTCGAGGGATGATGGGGCTCGCTGTTATACCCGAGTTACCTTGGACGCTACTCTCTTCCACCCCACTGGGTGGGTTCGCGGTCTGGGTTATTCATTTACTCCTAGCTTGCAGACCTCCCCTCACTTCGCAAAACGGCTGGCACTCACTGAGGGGCCGTTCGCCAGCATGTAACAATTCTCTTCCCTGGGCAAGCGCTTGCCTCCATATCTCAATAGGAGGCTCCCGCTGGGACTCATGCTTCCAATTCTCGCCTAGGGGCCGATCTTATGGTACCCAACACGTCTGCACTCCACAAAATTGAGGTCTTTTGGAACCGAGTCCTCCACTGGGTGACCAACCGCTTCCACTCTACCCCTACCTCGATCCTCCCTTGTGAGGCCAGCATCTCCCCTCTGGTAGTCCTCCTCCCCCATAGTGGCCACCTGGCGGCCTTGAGGATAGCCTGCTCGCCACCAGAGGGGAACCCGGCTTCGGCCAGGCTGCCACTGTCCTTGCACTCATCGTCGTCAAAAAGCGCTCCGGACTCCAACTGGGCGCTATGTGTCTGGCTCAAGGGCAACGCCTAAGGTCTCCTCTGGAAGACTCCTAGGCGCTCACCTGCCATTCGGTGCCACCTCCCTATTGACGGCATAGCTCACTCCATCGCCCCCTTCGCCGCCAGGGGAATTCTCCCAGGCCTGAACCAATACCTGGTACCGGGAGTAGTCAATACTCTCGCCTCCTCGCAAAAGTAGTCTCTTCTAAAACATACCACTCGGTCCCATCTTCTCTAGGACCGGGCGCTGTAAGCCCCACCCTCCCTTTACTACCCCTATCCTTGACTGGAGACCCCACACCCCTTCATGGGGCTGGATCGTTTCCTGGCAGGAAGAATACATCAAATGAGAGCTGGAAAGAGCTATCTTGCCGCACACACCCCCTGGAATCAGCCAGCCAAGCCCACCACCTGCCCTACCTGCGGCCTCGAGTCGGAGACTTTGCAGCATACCATCCTTGCCTGCCCCTCCAGAGCCCTCACGAGGCTGCTCCATATCCCAGGCGTAGATGACTTAGACTGTGAGGCTCCCGTCTGGGTTGACTAGCACTTCTTGTAGGGCCTGGCACGATACATTTCCGACACAAGAATCAATTTTCCTACCGCTATGGGTGGGGCACCCGCGTTACCCGGTATGAATTGCATTGCATACTAATGTAGTTCGTTTTGATGACTTTCCTAGCTTTTAACTTTTCATGCTTTGTGTGTCCTTCGTGCCGAGGGACGCTTGACTTTCCTCTTGCGATTAGTCGCCCTGGGGGTCACATTGGATTTCATTACTCGCCGGCGGGGATGTTAGGCAGAGAGATATTTCCTTACTGTTTGTTGCTTTTGATATCAAGGTTTTGTTGTTGCCACAGCTAGAGCTCCATGCAGGTTCTTGTACCTTAACAAAGAATATATAAGTTGGACAAAAAAAAAGAGAAAAAAAAAAACAAACCCCAGCTTTAAGTGCATCATCTGTCTCCACTACTCCTCCGGCGATTGAAAACTCAACACCATGGTTTTTATCATGAGGTTTTTGTTTCATCGCGAAAACATTCTCCCCCCTCCCACCCACTCCTGCCTTTGGCTTTGGCCAAGGGGAGTCTGGCTCCTGTCTCCTCTCACGCCCAGGGTATTGACTTCAGTCTACCATCGCAGGGCCCTCGCTCTTGTTAGGCGTTGGTCAGTTGGAGGCCCTTGTTGGCTGGCTGGTAGGTAGTGGGATCCCTTCGACTAGAGTGCCGTCATCTCTCCCAGAACAATGGACTACATGAGAGACATGGTAAAACACCTGCTTTGCTTGGCCTAGGTGGCTGTTGATGATCTTCCTTGCTCTCCCTTTTCTCCTCCCACCACGCATGGTGGGTGGTCCTCTCCTCCTCCGGAGTTGGCCTCGCTTTGCCTTCTCACGGTCGGCAACCACATAACCACCATCTTCAGATGACTGGGACTACAGTTGCAGTAGGGGAGAACAGCCAACAGGGTACAGTTGATCTCCCCATTCTCTTGTTCCCCTAAGAGGCTGCCTAGTCAGACACGAACGCGATACCGATAGATGGTGTTTCAGGTCTTTGGGCTACCCCTCCGCTATCCTCTTCCTACGGTCACATCGCCAGGCACCCAACTGCCACACCTTCCCCTCCCCCCGGTTATCACCCATGGCCCCCTGGTCTCCTCTTTCCCTCCATGGTATTAGACTGCCTCCTTGGCGCAGGTCTGGGGGGGGCCCCCTATCTTAGTGTGCTTCAGCCTCGCTTCCCGCTTGAATGAGTGGACTCGCCCCTCGGGGCCCTACGTACCTTGCTACTAATATTTCTTCTATTCTTGGGGATTTCTCAGCGGGTGTTCCGGGCCCTGCTTGCTTTCTTCTTACTTTGGATTTCCTTGTTTGTCCATCTACCCGAGCTTGGGTTTCTTTTCTTTGAGGAGAGATGTGCGGTTGGCTCCAGACCAGAGGAGCTTGCAGGCTTGGCTTTTCCCTCTGGCGAGAGGAGGGATATGGGTTTTTTGTCATCATAGCTAGCGCTCCATATGCTTTTTGTACACTCAACAAATAATCAAGGAGTTAATCAAAAACCAACAAACTCCCTAGCTTTAAGTCATCCTCCCCCTCCGCTACACCTCCGGCAATTGAAAAGTCAACACCATGGTTGTTATTGTGAGTTTTTTGTTTCCACACAAAACCTTCTCCACCCTCCTGCCTCCTCATCCCTTTGGCTTCGACCTAGAGGAGCTGGGCTCTTCTTGCCTCTCACCCCCGGGGTGTCGACTTTGGTCCACCATCACGGTGCCCCTTCCCTCCCTGGGGTTGGTCTCTCTGAGCCCCTCTTCGGCTGGCAGGTTGTGGGATCCCTTTTACTACAGTGACAATATCTCTCCCAGAACAAGGGACAATATGATAGACATGGTAAAACACCTGCTTCGTTTAGGAGATTGACTCATCCCTTACTGCCCCTTTCTCGTCTCCCCTCTCATGATGGGGAGTCCTCTACGCTTCCTGGGTTGGTCTCCCTTAGCCTTCACACAGTCAGCAACCCCTTAACCACCATCGTCAGAGGGCCGCGCCTACTGTTTGCAGTAGAGGAGAACAGCCAACAAGCTATATTTGATCTCCCCCTCCTCTTGTTTCCCTGAGAGCCTGACTAGTCTGACACGAACCTGATTGCCGATAGACGGTGTTAACGGATTTTGGGTCTAGCCCTCCACTCTCCTCTCCCTCTGGCTGAATCAGCTGGTACCCTACTGCTAGCTTACCTCTCCCTCCGGTTATCATCCATGGCCAGCTGGTCTCCTCCTTCCCTCCCTTGTATTGCACTGTCTCCTTAGAGCGTACTCGGGGGGCCCCCTATCTAGGCCGGCTTCAGGCGTGCTTCGCGCCTAGACTAAGTACATTTACCCTTCGGGACCCTATGTACCTTGCTACTAATCCTTCTTTTGTCTTTCTTTTGTCTTTTGGGATTTCTCAGAGGGTTTTCCTGGCCCTTCCTGCTTTCTTCTTAGTTAGGATCTCCTTGTTTGTCTCCTCAGCCAGGCTTGGGTTTCTTTTCTTTGAGGCGTGATGTGCCATTGGCTCCATACCAGAGGGGCTTGGGGGGTTGGCTTTTTCCGGTGGCAAGTGGTGGAATATGGGTTTTTTGTCGTCATAGCTAACACTCCACATGTTTTTTGTACTCTAAATAAACAATCAATCAGTCAAAAAAGAAGGAAAAAGAAAAAAAAAGAAAAAAAAAGTCTTTAACCTTCAAAAAATCATCAGCGAATGGGGAAGAAGTCTTAGTAATACATTCGTGATACTTTGATACCTACTTTTATTATAAGCTTTGTTGACTACTCTTTGAGAAACCTTATTTGCTCCAGTTACAATTCACTTGACTTAAGAATTAACTACTGCGTAACAGTCATGGCCACTCGGCCATGGAGAAGGAATAGGCATTCTGGTTTTTGGTGGCATATATCAGTTGTGGCTTCTTAGATTGCAATGTAGGGTTTCCGTTATACTTGGATTAGAATATGTTGCCATACGACAGAACTCAGTGGAACCAGATGTAAGGATGACAGCTCCACGCAAGCCCAAGGACTTTCTTTTGTATGAGTGATTATGGAGGATTTCTGAGTATATAAAGGGCTGTGCCCCTATATATTTTATTTTCTTCACGCAATGTGGTAATCTCCTGCGGACACCTGCACCAAGGAATAACAACTCTCTTTTGCTTCACATCCTCCTGAGCCCCAGAGTTTGAGCTATAAGGCATGCTGGGGTGTAGTTGATCACTGTCACCTATAAACTTACTCCGTGGTAGCGTGAGAAGCCACTAGATATTACTAGCTGACAGATCGCCTTGTAAATTTATGTAGAAGTATGGTTCCTGACAACCAAAACGTGCACCGGGAATTCAGTAATTTTCAAATCCTATAGGCTCATCTCTTACTATATCCACTGAAGAAAAAAAACCTGACAATTAAAGAGAAGATACAGGAGAATAAGCGCCAGGTTTTCTTTTGCTCTTTGGACTTCTCAATACCTTTCCTTTAGACTTTGAAAAGTTGGAATTTTGGTGTAAAAGTGTGAAAGGTGTTATATCAGCCACACCTCCAATCCCTGTTATTCCCCCAATATTCTTGTATGGATAAGGATTTAGACTAGTTTTGTCATGATTTTTTACAGAAGTGTCCTAATAAAGTACGGGTACAAAAAGAACCGTCCGGCAACGCAACAGCAACCCCACTACCACTATAAATTTACTACCCCTAGAACCATAACTACTTGAAATAAACTGAAAATATGTGTAGACATACAATAAATATAAGAAAAGCTATATGTAAAATTAGAAAACAAAAAAATCCATACTTGGTATACCATCCCCTTGCATCTATGACAGAAGCAACTCTACTAGGCATAGACTCCCACAACCTGTCCAGAAAATCCCCTTCAATATCCTGAGTCCAAACCTGATTTAGAGCTACTGCTAGATGTTTTCTAACAGTTTCTGGCCCCCCCTTGGTCTTGTGGATGTTGGGAAAGTGCTGGTGTAGCTTTTCCTTCATCCTCTTCCAACAGTGCTCAATAGGATCGAGGTCAGGAGAATTGGCTGGCCATTCCATAACCTGTATGTTGTTTTCCTCAAACCAAGCCATGGTATCTCTTGCAGTATGTATCCTTGCACCATCCTGCTGAAAGATAGGATCCCCAACTGTATCCTCCACCTCCTGCCAGATATCAACTAAACCATCCTCCAAAACTCCAATATATACAAATCTATCCACACTCTTGTCAAAAATACGAATCAGAGGAACCTTATTTCTGCCCCAAATACAAGCCCACACCATCAGCTTCACCCCTGGCCCCTTGCTAACTCCATGAATACAGTCTTTGTGCCACTTTTCTTCAGGTGTGCTGAACACCCATATACCCTTAGGATCCTTAGACTTTTCAACCAAGGATTCATCACTAAAGATGACTCCTTCAAAGTCTTCCTTTGTCCAATCCTTATACTTCATTGCCCAAGCTAACCTCTTAACAGCATGCTCATCCTTTAGAAGAGCTCTTTTCCTAGCTCTCCATTTCTTTAGGTTGACTGAGGCTAAAGCTCTCTTGACTGTTTGGAGGGAGGAATGTGGTGCAACATCATTGCGCAATTCTGATAAAGTCTGGCGGCGTGCCTTCTTAGACTCTCTGACTAGGCGGCGTTGGGTTCTGGAATCGATAATTTTGGATCTTCCAGGTATACGGAGATTTTTTGCATCACCCCTCTTTTGGAAGAGGTCATGGAAAGTTTGAACAGTTCTCTTTGGACAGTTTAAGAGCTCTCCAATCTCTCCAAAAGAGATTTTTTTTTTTCTCAGAGCAACTATTTGTCCTTTCTCAAACTCTGTAAGGTAGCCTGTCTTGTGTGGAGGCATCGTGGTTGAGGGGTGGTTGATTGTAGGAGTGGGGTGTTTTGAGGTGTCGCGGGGTGACCACCAATCGTACAGATCCTTTTGGCCTAGGACTTTACCTATAACCTAGAACTCAATTATTATATTATAACTAATTGAGTATGATATATTTCATATATGTATAGCTTAAAAAGGCTGTACTATTATATGATTTCTTAAACACCCTATTGTAACGGACAGGGTCGGAGGGTCGGGTAGCCCAAGGCACACCATGATTAAGGGAGGCAGGAGTTCGGAGACAAGGTCGAAGGGGTGGCGTACAACCTGGATGAGTTATACAAGGTACGAAGTTCCGGAGTTCAGGGTCAGGGTTCCAGGGATCAAGAGGATGCGAAGTAAAAGAAAGTTGTAATTCCTAAGCACAGGTGTCTGAATTCAATCTAAGTGTATTTAAACTCGTCGCGCCAAATCTGGCTTATGATCGAGTACTGCCTCAATGACAGCTTAACACGAGTCGGGATCCACCGGTGGGACCGGGGCCCAGCTACCCCACAAATAACTGGCAACTAAACACAAGATACCAAAAACCTCCCAACCTAAACCGTTAACCACCTCCTGTGAGCAAGCTAACATGAAAAGCTAAGGTACGAGTTCATCACTAGTCCGGCACCCACCTGCACCACCTAGCCAGGCTGCAGGAATCCCAACCAAATCAAATAAAAACACTACCACCAGCAGTAGAGCCCCGGCCTTGCAACCCACACCTAAAGGCGCAATTATAAAGAAAAGAAATCCCTATCTCAAAACCCAAAAGCAATCCAAGTAGGCATTCAGATCGCAGGGCGAAGAAGTCCTGTGACACCACTCTCATCAAACTAGTTTCCTAGACCCCTTCCTATAATAGCTGTCTCAAGCCACCCCAGAAGTTGGTGTTATCACCATAGGTATTCCAACCTATGTAGAGTTGACTATATACACCTCTTCTTCAAGTTCCTCTGAAGCCTCAAACTCTTGGGTAGCTGGACGGGGATGTGAATGGCAGACAGGTGAGTGTGATTCATGTAGGCCATCACAGTTGACACACCTCGGTGTGGCATGACTGCAGGGACTGCCGCAAAGGCGACAGGTACCAGTGGGGCAGGAGTGATCCCTAGTGGGGTGAGGGAGGAGGCACCAGCGGCAGGAGGCAGGCAGGATGCATTTGATGCTGTGGTGGCTGAACTTGTGACAGTTGGCACAGTGGGTATATTTGTTGAAGTGTAAACAGTGTTCGGTACAGTAGGTATTAGAGAAGGCAGAGAGGTGTTTGCCAACAAAAGATGGAGCCCTGGGTCCAGTGATGGAAATAATAAGAGTTGAGGGAGATTTGCCAATGTGTGCTAGATCAGAGGTGAGCCACCTAGGCTGTTCAGTGAGAGACAGGCCAGAGTAAAATGTGGTAAGTTCCTGGGCAAGAGACGCCAGAGAAGTAGAGGTAGCGATGCCATGTACCAGAAGCTGGGTGGCAGGGGTGTCGAGATGAATAGTAGAGGTACCAGGAATCAGGTGCAAAAAGGGGCCAACTTAGCTGTCAACAGTTGTGGTTCTAACCTTGTCCATAGTGGTAAGGATAACATGTCCATCACAAAAGGAGACAGACTAGATGAGAGTGGAGGCCAGGGCCTGGTTAATACCATCTCATAGTTCTACAGCTGTCACAAGCTGGGACTAAGTGAGGCAGATTTCAGATAACTCGGGATTCCGAGCTATAAGTATGTTGGGATTTCACATGACCCATACTAGTGCACCATAGGTTATGATGTTTACCTGTTCATGACTCACAGTCGTAAGTCACACGATGTTATGATTTTTGCACATGACTCAAGTTATGAGTCATGGGTTTCCCTCAGGTAACACGAGTTGCACACCTTACTTGGTTATTATATTCCGATTGGTTTTAGGTATCGTGCGCAGCGACTCATGAGAGTTAGCTGATGGATTTCACATGACTCATAGTTATGAGTCACAGAGTTTGCGTGACGCAAGGTATGAGTCATGCCAGCTGAAGAGCAACTATATAAAGGGTTACCACAACCCCGAGTAGGAGCTCTTCACATGTTCTTCTTGTTTATTTCCTACCTGTAAGTTATTACAATAAAACCTACCTTACACTCTTTAAGATTCATCTTAAGAAAGTCAAGAATTGTCTTTCCTCCTGGGCAAGAAAACTATTTCTCATCCCACCTTGAACGATCAAGTTCTAAGTGAGGACTTGATAAACACTAGAGGAATAGGTACGATAAGATAGAAGTCAAAGGACTTGACTATCAGTATTGCGTAGGTATTGGCCTAAGAACTATTACCTTGATACGAATTAAGAATCATTACCTGTTGCATCACCACGCCCGGCAGGATTCTTAACAACACCAGTAGTGATAAGGGGGGCAGCGTCTCATTTGGTAAGAAGCCGATGCTCGCGCATGGTGAGGGCCTTTTTCGTTTCAGTAAGAGGCTTAACTGAGGTAGATGAGGACTTGGCTGGCTTGAGGCCAGGCTTGGTTGGTTTTTGAGGAGGCTTCCTTGCCCTCCTGGTGACGGTAACCCAAGAAGGGGGAGCTGCCAGACCAGGAGGTTGAGTATGGAAAGGGTAGGAGGTAGGGGGTGAACAGAGGGCTGCTCTGCAGTGTCAGTGGTAGGAGGTGCTGGCAGGGCAGTGGTGTGAGTAGGCTGAGGTAGAGTGGACGCATGAAGGGCATTCAGTTTCTCAGTAAGGGCAGTGATGTGCTCAGTAAGCCCATCAGTCGCCTTCCTGTAGTCTTCATGCAAAATTTGCATCATATAAATCATAATAGAAAAGGCTTCTCCAAACTTGATCAGTAGTTCAACCTGCTATACCTCTAATAACTCTTCAAACATATTCATGAAGGTGCCATTAAGGCTACCTCAAAAATCGGTTACCGAGTATTGTGCTAGACTTGAGGTGGTGCTACTGCATGGTCCTTTAAGTCAGGGAGGACCCTGAGGCCGAATGATAGGTGATGGGCGACACTGGGAAGTCCCGTCACGCTAGGTAGGGGGGAGTAGAACGAGAGGGGGTGTAGACCGCATGATGAGAGTGATGAGGAGAAAGTTTGACCCTGGTCGGGCCAAAGAAAGGTATCGTGAAATGGTCCAGTGGTAGATAAGATAATTCCCTGACACGTAAGAAATGGTGTCCGAATTATATCTAGGTTTATTTATCCTAGTCGCATCAAAACATGGCTTATGATCTAGCTAACATTCCTCATAATCCATAAATCATTACAAAATCACTACCATGTCAAAACATCCCACAACACTTCTCCCAAACATAAATCCCGAAATCACTCCCAACAGCCTCACGGGCGCTCATGCCGCAAGCGACATTCCAGATTAATGTGTCTTACTGTCTCGCAAATCCTATCCATCACTCACTCTCCCATCAGCAATTTCACTCCCCACGTACTCAACAAATGAAATATAGAATCTGTCCCAACAACGTTCGGTATTCCTCCAGTGCCCAGCAATATCAACAAACGTGCCATCACAAGAAAAGCATTGGGGTTCCTTAACCAACTCATAACTCCTGGCCCCAGCCAATACCTGTGCTACCTGGGCCGCCCAATCTAAACTCTCCCATCTACCATACACCGGAACCTAGTACAAGTCCATTCACCTGTCCAAGTACTGCTGTGACAAGCCAAAGTGATGTGCGAAAGCCTCTGTCCGTGTTCGCAGTCCTGCAGCTCTGGTGATAACACTGTTGCAATCCTCGCACGCTGTGGCATTGTCAGGGATAAAAAAGCACTTGTGGTCTCCAATCCGAGCACTTGGGAGCTGACAATATCCATGTTCATGTGCTGTTAAACACCAGCCAGATGTCCAACCACCACTCGGAACAGTAAGCTGTCCATCCCGTTCTACCAACATAGTCCCATTGACCAGGTTCCCTGCTACCACCAACTCCCTATCAACCTCTACCACATTCTTCGGGATGCGGAGACCCAACCATCGATGTTTCCTCCCTGACTGTGGCCAAGCTCCCACCTTGCTATCGTCGAGCAACATATCCGTAGGAGGCCGATTGCAGTGATACTGTTTGGTCGTAGTCCAATGGTCCCTGTCACCACTCCGCGGGCAGTCATCGTTTCCAACGATGCCGGTGCCACTGCAGATCCGAATTAGTACATAGGCGTCCAGCGTGGTGAGGCCTCGGAGGTGTCGGGGCGCCGGAGGTTCTCGCTTGTAGTATTCGTGGCCCGGTAGTGAGTGCTAGGTAGTTCATTTGTCGCGTCGCAGCTCCCGGACCAGTGCCGCATGTCCGATGCCAAAGCTGACCCCACCCTAGTCCTTAGGTCGTAACTCTAGGTGTACGCTCTTCTTGGCCAGTAGGTCGACGACCTCATTCCTGACTACGCCGGTATGCCTGGGGACCCATTCACAAGAGATATTTCCATACCCATTTAGCAATGGGACGAACCCCTTCCACATTTCCGCTGAGTCACCCTGGGGCAACATCCCCTCTATCAACATCAGTGCAGGTACACAGTCAAGAAATATCGGTGCATCTTGCTCGGGGTGGACACTCTTCAAATACCACAGCGCCCCCACAACCACAAACAACTCACATTCCACAATGCTCCAGGAGGGGGGCACCGACTGTCCCATCACCCGCACCGTCCCCTGGTGGTATACAGCCCATGCGGCTCCCACCTTCCCGGAGTGTTTGGATCCGTCTGTGTTCACTACCAGCCCAGGAGGGCCTGGCAGTCCCTTGATCTTAGTATTGTGTTAGGAGATGATTACCTCCTTGCCTTTCCCAATCGTGACAGATGGCCAGGCCCGAAGCTCTGTGTCCGATGTCTGCCATTGAGCCACCATGCTCTCCACCTTCCATGCCAGCCTGATGTGTCCGAACCATGGATGGTTGTCACAGTACCTCAGGTTGATGAACCGGCTATAGCAATGACATTGCATGTACTATCCCTGAATGCGAACCGGCGGTACCCCAAACTCGGCCAAGGAATATTATTAGCCAGCTTAAAAGGGGGTGCGGAACTGCAACGGGGGATCCCTCAGGAAGATGGATCCCAAGGATGCGACCGCACCAAACTTCGAATCTCGCGAACAAAAGCTCCTGCAAAAGTGTAAAGAATAAAAGTAACAGTAAAACTTAATATTGTTAAGCTCAGGCTTATCTCAATTAAAGTCTCTCAAGAGGATGTTGATTGTATCGGGGTAGGAGAGTTCTCGTATAATCTTTAAGTAGTCAGACTTATACCAAAAACTCTCCCATCAGATTACCCGGACCAACACAAGTATACCCTTTCTCCATAAGGGCTACCTGACACTATCACCGCGTCTCCGAAGAGCCCGAGTGTCAGTACACTCTAGCAGAAATCTCCCTCATGCGCCTCAGTTCCTGCCAGGTGCTCACCAATACACCTGCCAGAGTGAAAACTTCTGCGCATTGGAGCCTCGTCAGTGGCTAACTGTCGAGAGACCCCAGGAGAGCTAACTAAGTGACCCCCATTCCCATGTGCTATGACCTATGCAAGCACTCGTAGATATCAGCTGTCTTCCAGCTAAGGTCTATCTATCTTGACTACGAACTTAGAGGGTCTAGGATGCTCCCAGGGAGAGCTGCGGCGGCGGCAGGACCTGTGGGCACTACCCAGGGTCCCTTACCCCTGGCACACCACTCACCGTGATAAGTGTCATGCTATTAGAGTCTTCAAACAACCCACAAAGAGCCTGCGGCAAAGGGGCACGTGTAAGCTTGATTGGCGTAAAACCTTCCCAGATGTCGCCGGCACTACCCGGGACTACTCTGGGGACCCTTCCGGATAGCTCACGCTAACTCCGTCAGTTTTGGTCCGTTTTACTCCGTTCTTCTTGGAGAAGGTACCTGACCTTCTCACCTTGCCCCTCTTGTATGTCCTGCGAACAGCCTCCGGTCGGACGGACGGCAGCGACGTATACTGTGTTATGGACATATCTTCAATGATTCCATTTAACTAGTAAGACGGCAACTGTGACCATTTTGGCCCATGACGCCCGGGGCACACCCTGGGGCCGCAGGTACCTGTTAGAAATTATTCTGCAAAGTTATAGCTTGTTCGGAGAACTATAGCTCCTCCTGTAGCCTTCCGATCAATATGCAACCAAGTGCTTGTCGATCGTCATTGCGTAACCAACAATCCTAACATTTCACAGAATTCCTCTGAGAACGTTTCCGACGGAAGGTAGGGTAATAGTGTCCCAAAGGTAGGGTCAGTATGCCTATGGCGACACGAAACTGGCCTCCGAGGTAGGGTAACGCAACTCTCCTAGACATGGTAAACTTACCCGGCCTTCTGACCTAACCTTAGGCCGGAGCGGACATAGTCACATTACTTCCGCTACTTAGGTACACCTATTCCTTGAGTACCTTCTGTTCTCTGAGATACCCTACCCATCAGATATCCCTTGGACATGCTCTTACATGTCCGCCTAGTCTACCATCCGACCACATGGTCTTATCAATGGGCGTAGACATAGGTTGCCATAGCTCTATAACATAGGGTCGTTACAGGAACACAGAGTACAGGCATTGATTAACATGGACCTGAATTTGCTTCACATACGACCCGTAGTCAGTTACAAATTCAAGCCCATAATAGACGGTCGGGACGTAGGCTGCTTGCACCAATCAGTAAGTCTCCCATACCCCGATACCACCCACACCACCATAACGCCTCCCCAATGCCCCAATCCCCCTTCTGACCTCTAACCCCCTCTCCAACCACTACTTAATATGGGCAGAGAAATTAAGAAAAACATTAAACCTATATCCAAGTACCCAAAGGTCATCCGATGGCTCAACCAGCTCTTCTTTCAATTCCATCCCATTCCACACCAGATCCCCACACCCAATCCACTGGGTCTTCAAGGTGCTGAACCCTATTCCTCTAGCTCTAGCCACCCTGTCCAGGGCCGAGAACAGCTTATTAGCATGCCCCATTGCTGCCCTCTGACTCGTTGTAGGAACCAGTATCAGGTCATCATCCACATAAGATACCACGACCTGCCGCACTCCCGGGGAATATCGCATCCTAGGCATGAAAATATCGGCCACATATGGGTCAAACAGGAACAGGAAAAACGGCGACCCCTGAGGAATCTCCTTACTGGTGTGGTACCGCTTGGAGACATGTCGATTAAACTGAAACCAGACTGTCCTGTTAGCACACCACCTGCGTATCCAAGTGAACAAAACACCAAGGTGCAACCTCTGGCTATCAAAAAAGTCTGAAAGTAGATTAACATTAATATTGTCAAACCCTACTTCAACATCGACCGATAGCATCATCCGGTGATACCCTTCAGCGTGCTTCAAGAATTCAAAGATGACAGCCATGGCGTCACGAACCCCTCTCTTCTATTATGAGCCGAACTGTGTCTCCCCAAGTTCCAGCCACTGAGCCAGTCTGATGAGTATAACACTTTCAGCCACCCTAGCCAATGCGGGCAGCAGGTGTATCATTCTCTATGTCTTGACCACATCGTACCTAGGCTTTCCTACTTGTGAGATGAGCACCACTTCCCCCTCATCCGAGTCCGTGAGGTCGTGTCTCAACTGGTAGTCCAGCAAGCGACGCAGATTATCCTGTCATTTCCTCATCCAGAATCTCAAGAAAGGATATACCATATCATCAAGGCCTGGCCCCGTGTTAGTCGGCGACTAAGCAACTGCCAGCTCCATTTCCTGGGTGGAATCGATTTCAGTAGTTGATGGTGTCTACAGACATGGTTCCCCAGGTTCCAGCTGTACCACAATGGCTCCTACGATATCACCGGGGGTGGTCGCAACCTCCCCATCAGCAAGGACCATCGCAGGTAACGTCCTCCTAACATCTAGGGGTTGCACCAATCTGAACACCCCCTGGTCCTCAGCCAGACTCACTTGATCCCGAATGTACTCGAACTGAGCCCGGGTAACGGATACCCTATAAACACATCTGGCAAGCCAGTAGTCAACAGGACAGGATGGATCTGACCTGCTGAACCTGCACAGTCGCTGAACATCTCTCTGCCTCGGTTCCAACTCTGGGGTCCACCACTTGCAGGGTATTCTGCTTGCTGGGGGCCTCCGCAGTGCATCAACTATTTTGCGTGCCTCCGCCCACAGGCTGTCACCAGGTGTTTCGCAGAGCAGATCCAGCCTTGTCCCAACCTTATCCCAACATACCTTCTTCCTGGCCAGTCGTACCTGGATCACATCTGTGGGTGCCTTTACATCCCGCTTGACCAACAGTGCCATATGTTTACAGCCCACGACGTCGCTGTATCGATGGCGGACCGAGTTCGCGTAATGGAGACACGGGTCAATCCTTGACAAGTTCCTAAATGTAGGCTTGCCAGGGATGGTCATGTTGTAATCGTTGTCAGTCATCCACTTCTTCAACCACTCCCCCCTGTAATTTCTCACAATTGAGGGGATCTCCCAGCGAAACTAGTCCATTCATGCCTTTCTTTAAAATCATGAGCTCAGGCAGCTCCGGGCCCTTTTGGGCCCCCCTCAGAGGTCTAACAGCTACCACCCAGACCATCCTCAGTATGGAATCAAACTACATGCGCACAGCCCTCAGACACAGGAGGTCGGGTTGGGTCAATATCCTCCAGTCATCTATGTCACTCCAGCGCACAAGTATTAGCATCCGGGGACAACTGCCCGGACTCACCTTGTAGCCTTCCTCTTAGTCAAGGACAGGGTCGCAGGGTAACATGCCACCCCATAAGGGCTATCTCTCCCGTGAACCACACCTAACACCACCAGCCAGCTCCAGCTCCTTCCCTCCCAGCAACCGAGGACGACTGTGATTCGGGATTGATTTTAAACCTCGAGTGGCTAGCCCTCCGTAGAACCTTTGTATACGACAGGGAGGCCGGTAGGTACACTAAGGATTTTTCCTAGACATGGTAACGGTCAATGCCACCCAGGGGGGGTGTACCTCCCGTTGGCCCCAGGCAACAGCTGGTGTCCATAACCATCATTGTCTTTGCTCCTTGAGCCCCATTCTGGATGAACCAGATAACGCATTTCACACACACCCTTACCCATCCATAGTCAGAATAAGTCCGAACACTCACTACCACCATAGCGGAATTCAGAGCTGGGATAATAAGACCACCAGTGCATGGGATATCGTGTTGGGACTGACATGTGCATCCGTCCTGTCATGCCTAAAGACACACGTAGAACCAAAGCCCTAGTGCGATGTGTCAATAACCCAGCCTCAGTGGAATGACCCCCCTTCGCTATGCCCCAAGGTGTGGGCTGCACCACATCACCCATGGCCGACCATGCCTCACCGTTCTCACCAACTCCCTGGATGTTGAATGACATAACCAAATCCCAGAGCTTTTATGCCCACATCCAGGCTGCCCACGCTGGACCGAGAGGGGACATAGCCCAGCGCTAGCAAGACACAAACTGACCTACTTACCTAGACATCGGCGGGCCCACATATCAAAGCAGGTAGCGTCCCAGTCAGTTCGTTATCAGGGTAGGATATGGCTTAAATTCCTCTCTTGGTAAACACGGGATCGCCTCATGAAACCCTCCCTGCAGCCTTGACATGCCCCGCAGGATCCCAGTATGCATCTCGGGTATTCCTGTCACCCACCAAAACATTAAACCCTACCAACTTCTCCAATTCCCTACAAAGGTCACCCTTGCCTTGCTTAGGCAGAAGGTACATACCTGCCCAACTTTTCTCCACCCCATTCTCATAACAACGCACCGAAGAAAAACATCTTTCATGCTCTGCTATGTCAAACAACCTACATAAAGATGAGCACACAAAAATCTCAATGCCTGAACATTTAACAAATGAAAATAAATCCCACCCATTAGCTTCATGTAGCACATGCAAACCATCAGCATCAACAGGCAGTTCCAATCCAAAAAACAAAGCAATATAAGAAAATAAATCAAGTGCCGTCTTCCAGTTCCTCACCCCCTTCTCCACATTTAATGCAAGGGTCGTAAAATGCATTAAAATGGGGATTCTGCGGAACCATGTGAGCTTGTGGAGCCCTTACTATGAATAGTTGTGTAACCCACAACAACAGGTTCTTCAACCATGCCTCCAACATACCTGGTCTTATCAAGGCGACCAATGCTAGGGCGACCATTCTTCTTAGTAGGTAGCAGGGGAGCCACCAGTGGGGGTGAGGGAGGGGACGGGGAGGGGTCAACTTCCTTGCCCTTGGATGATAAGGCCTTCGTGCCTCGGTTCTTCCTGTTCCCATTTCTCTTCATCTTCTCCTCCTTGTATTCCTTTGCTTCATGCCCTGACTCGTGGCAGTTGTAGCACCCGACCACCTTCTCCTTCCCACAATTCCTAAAGAGATGCCCTACCTCATGGCAGTTGTTGCACCTGAGTGCCTGTTTGCACTCGTATGCCATGTGCCCAATCTCGCTGCAGTTCCTGCACCTCCCTGTATACTTCCCGGATGGCACAATGGTGCCCTGGGCCTGGTTTCGAGATGCCTCAACTGCCTTACAGTAATCTGCATCCTTCAATTCACCAACATTTTTCCAGCGCTTCCTTCTCATTGTGCAGTCACAGAAGCCCTTGCAGGTGGTGTCGTCAACTTTCTCAGGTGATGGGGCATGTGGCAGGAGTGTGTGGGGGCTACTACAGGTCTCTGTCGCAGTGCAGGACAGGTGGCCGGTAAAGTGGTCAGACCTGTCACAAAGTAAACACAGCCTCCGGGTATGGGAACAAGCATTCCCCCTAATACCAGGGCAGTTAATCATGCCACGCTCAGGGTCCTTAGACAGGTGTGACCCCAAACAAAATCGACAGCAAGAGGGGAAGGCACAGGTAACCTGCATGTGTCCAACCTGGAGACACCTTTGTCACACCACCAGAGGGCGATGCTCCATGAATATCCACACAGGCTGGGGGTGACTCCTCAAACAAACCATACACTTCACCAGGGCTGCCAGAATGGTATCGTTCTTCACGACCATGAACCGGAAACCACATGTTGTAGCATTGTACTGCCTCATGCCCTTGGCGGATCCCAACAGGGCAGGCCGGCCAGTAGTGACCACACCCGGGTTGGATTACTCCATGTCGAGGCGGAGGCCATCATATGCCTTATCCCCAGTCCAGGAGTCCACTTTCCCGACCGACCCATAGCCAGTATCAGCCAACGGCACTTGTCCGACATGAACGGTAATCTGGTCCATGCCAAGCTGAAACTCGAAGTCCGGAATTGCCAGCTTGTTAAGGAGGATCATCCTGATCCGTTCCAGTTGTCCACTACTCTGGCTGACCTCATGGTGTGCGAGCGTCATGAAGATGCAACCGATAGGAGTCCGGAACACTGCCTCCTTAATATATGTGACGGTTCTCACAACCCTACCCTTGTTGGACAGGAGAATGTTAATGCAAGACCGAATGGTCTCAGTCGTCACAACGTCTGGGAGCTGCACTGACTTCCTGTTGAGGAAGCTGATGGTGAGTCGACGGCTCTTGACTTTGGGGGTTCGCGATAAGGAGGGGGGTGCCGGCGTCTTGCTGTCGCCTTTGTCGAATCGAGTGTGGGCCAGATAGCGCTTCGTACAGACCATAGTCTTCCAGGCTCCCGGCACCACTGCTGCTGGTCCTTCAGGGCGGGATGATTCCTCATCACTGGAGGGTGTCTCAGCCACCTTAGGCTTCCTTGATGTGACCAATCTAGGTCTGGTCTTCACCTTTTTGTCAGCCTCAGGGGTGGGGGTAACAGATACCCCACCATTACTGTCTGAACTGGAAGAGCTCTATGTACTCCTTCCCGATTGGTTCTGGCAGTGGGAGGGCCACCTCCACAGGCTTCTTCTTCTCCTTCTTGGGCTCATTGCAGCCCTTCGCAATGTGCCCAATGGTGCCACAATTGTGACATTTCATCCCCTGGTTATCCGTCAGTGGAGAGACCATGGACGCAGATGCAGCCTTGACAGCCACCGGGTCCATGTGTCTATTAGCCACTGTGCCCGTGGCCCAAGATACCTTCCTAGCAGTAGGAGCAGCCGTAGCTGACTCCCCACTCACAGATGGAGTGCTCCTCGCAACAAAAGGGGCGGGAGCAGGGGGGGAGGGGGAGGCAGCCAGGGCTTTAATCTCGCGTTGGACCACGGCGTGCAGGCTCCTATTCTCCTCTTCCACCTCATAGACCCTATATCTCAGGTCCCTGTACCACGATTGTGATTCTTCCAACATCCGGAATATCACTATCATATCCTCCGTCCCATCTCCAAGGTTATCATAACCTTCCTTCCTATCAAACAACTTCTGCTGGACTTCCTCACCCGGGTAGTCGGATTCGGAGCCCATGTCTGAACTATCCTCTGCGGGGCTGGGGGCATTGCCAGTCCATGGAATGGCGGCTGGGGTTCCTGTTGCATCAAGTACCCCAAGAATAAAGTCCTTGGATACGACCGAATTAGAGCGTCTCGAGGAGGGGGTATACAATTCTTCATCCAGACACCTCAGCGCCACCTCCGCCTCCTCCAACTGTCTCATCACATCCTGTGCCCTTGCTACACTTGCATCCATTGACTCAGGCTAGGTGTGGGGCTGTGCCACAATAGGCGAGCTGGACCGAGCCGGGGAGGAGGGGATCGCCTTAGAGTCAGTGTACTTTCTGTCCCCCAAACCCGTAGCTTCTGTATTCTGGTTACCTCCCATATCCATAGGGGTATCCCTAAGAATCACCTCCGAAGAGGGAAGTACATCAGCAGTGGCCAAGGGAGGGGAACTTGCCCTATCTGTTGACTGAATGGTCGAGGCTGAGTGTGGGACCAACTTAAGTCCCGGCGCTGTTTGCTGTCTAATTTCACCCAAGGTCAGCTGGTCCCTGGGGATTACCATCATGTTCTTTCCTTCTGTAGTCGGCACTTCTTTGGTGGGAGTGAGCACCAAACCCAAGCTACCACTGGACACAGATATCAGGGTTGGGCCAGGCGAAGGCGAGCGTCCATGTCATTTTTGTTCCACAAATGGGGGCAGTATGGGTTTGTAGTCGGAGTCTGACCAAGCCTCGAGGTTAAATGTTTCTCTCTCGTATATCCTCTGATGGCCGGACAACATCAAGGTCATAAAGAACGGGATGGAGTGACTCCTATGAGCCAGTGGGGCCAATGTCTCTGGCGCCATGGTTTCCACAGTCACTCGAGATACGATCTGTCTCGGGGGGTTGAAGCCGAGCTGGAGGCCTCCTTAGTAGCAGGAGTGCCAGCCTCAGGAAGGGCAGGAACGGAAGACTCTGGGATCACCACTTGTGAGTCACCGGGAGCCGAGGAGCTGTAGGATAGTGTAAACTCCGATCCCCCATCAGGATTGTGTCGGTCGAAGAGCCCGGTAGTCGAAGCAAGGTGCAGGCTATATCTAGCCACACAGCCCCTGCCAATCAAACAACCCTTCACCAAACATTCCACTGCTTTCATTGTGACAGGCTTGGCATGAACAACCATAGCCCTTACCTCATTATCAAAGGCCTCACTAACCGCACTAACGCAACCATACCCACGACCAAACGAGAGGAAGCTGCAGTCACCCCGCGGGGCACGGTAGGACTGTGCCCCAAATCCAATAAGGGTGCAGCGGAGTTTCACGGCATCATGTGCTAGGACCGTGATGTCCATGATAACAGAGGGCGCGTCCAAGGAACAGGGGGAAGGTTCACTGTCCGAAACCATCGATGATATAACATCAAACAATAAGGCCAAAGCCGGAGGAGAATAGGCGGCAGATGACATATCTGCCCACCCGACTGCACTAGGGATTTCTGGGCTTAAACTACAGATATCTCATCCTGAGTCCCTTCGAGGCTAGGTAGCGCACACCAACTCAGCCCTAAGTGACGGGAGAAGGGAAGTAAATGCTTCAAGTCGCGTGAAACAAAACAAACAAACAAAGTGCAAAACAAATAACCGAGCCAAATAACTTCAAAGAGGTAAAGGAATATCCCTGGCACATAAGAAAGGGTGCCTGAATTATATCTGAGTTTATTTATCCTAGTCGCGCCAAAATATGACTTATGATCTAGCGAACGTTTCTCGTAACCCATAAATCATAACAAAATCACAACCATGTCAACACATCCTGCAGCCCTCCTCCCAAACATAAATCCAAAAATCAGTACCAACAGGCTCACGGGCGCTCATACCACAGGCGACACCCCGGATTAACATGTCTTCCTGTCTTGTCATCCTATCTATTACACACATTTCTATCAGCAATTTCATCTCCTACATACTCAACCAACGAAATATACAATCTGTCCTAACAACATTCAGTATTCCTCCAGTGTCCTACAATATCAATAAACGTGCCATCACAAGAAAAACATTGAGGTCCCTTAACGAACTCATAGCTCCTGGCCCAAGCCAATACCTGTGCCACCTGCTCCGCCCAAGCCAAACCGTCCCATCTGTCATACACCCGAATCCAGTGCAAGTCCATATACCGGTCCAAGCACCGCTGCGACTGGCCGAAGTGTTGCACAAAAGCTTCTATCCGTGTTTGCAGTCCTACACCTCTGGTAATAACACTGTCACAACTCTCACATACCGTGGCATCGTCAGGGATAAAAACCCACTTGTTGCCCCAGATCCAAGCACTTGGGAGCCAGCAATATCCATCTTCATGTGCTGTTAAACACCTGTCACAAGTCCAACCACTACTCTTGACAAGCAGCTGTCCATCCCGTTCCACCAGCATAGTCCCGTCGAAGGGGTTCCCATCTACTACCAAGTCCCCTTCAACCTCTACCACATTCTTTAGGATACCGAGACCGAACCCCCGATGTATTCTCCACCACCGTCGCGAATCCCCCACCTTCCTATCTTTAAACAAGGTATTCGCACGAGGCCGATCGCGGAGATACCGTTCGGTCCTGGTCCAATAGCCCTGGTCACTACTCCCAGGGTAGTCATCATCCCAAAACATGCCAGTGCCACTGCGGATCCTACTCAGTACAAAGGCATCCAGCCTGGTAAGGCTTCGGAGGTGTCACAGCGCCGCAGGTTCACGTATGTAGTATTCATGGCCTTTTTCTGAGTGCCAGGTGGTCCATTCATCGCGTAGTAGCTCCCGCCCCAGTGCTGCATGTCTGATGCCAAAGCTGATCCCGTCGCAATCCATAGGTCGTCATTACAGGTACACGGACCTCTTGGCCTGTAGGTCGATGACCTCATTCCCAACCACCCGGGTATGTCCAGGGACCCATTCATAAGAGATGATCCCACACCCCTTAAGCAACAGGCAAAGACTTCCCACATTTCTGCCGAGTCACCATGGGGGAACACCCTCTCTATCAACATCAGTGCAGGTACACAGTGAAGGAATATATGTGCATCTTGGATGGGGTAGACTCTCTTCAACTACTGCAGCGCCCCTACAACCACAAACAACTCACATTTCACAATGCTCCAGGAAGGCGGCACCGCCTGTCCCATCACTCAAACCATCCCCTGGTGGTACACAGCCCATGCTGCTTTCGCCTTCCCGGAGTGTTTGGATCCGTCAGTGTACACTACCAGCGCAGGAGAGCCAAGCAGTTCCTTGATCTTAGTATGGTGTCGCGTGGTAATCACCTGCTTGCCTTTTCCAATCACAACGGATGGTCGAGCCGGAAGTTCCATCTCCAATGTCTGCCATTGAGCCACCATGTCCTCCACCTTCCATACCAGTCTGATGTGTCCGAACCATGGATGGTTGTCATAGTACCTCAGATAGATGAACTGGCTATAACAACCACGTTGCAGGTACCATCCCTGAATGGAGACCAGCGGCACCCCAAAATCGGCCAACAAAATGTTATTAGCCAGCTTAAAGGGGGTGCTGAACACAGAATGGAGGCATTGATTAACATAGATCTGAATTTACTTCACATACGACCCATGGTTGGTTACAAACTCGATCCCATAATAGACAGTTGGGAGGTAGGCTTCTTGCACCAATAGGTAAGTCTCTTACGCCCCAATACCACCCACACCACCATAACACCTCCCCAAAGCCCCTGTCCTCCTTCTCACCTCTAACACTCTCCCCAACCAATACTTAATGTGAGCAGAAAAATTAAGGAAAACATTAAACCTATACCCAAGTTCCTGTAGGTCATCAGATGGCTCAACCAGTTCTTCCTTCAATTCCATCCCATCCCACGCCCGATCCCCACACCCAATCCACTGGGTCTTCAAGGCGCTGAACCCCATTCCTCTAGCTCTAGCCACCCTGTCCAGGTCCGAGAACAGCTCATTAGCATGCCCCATTGCTGCTCTCTAACTCATAGCAGCAACCAGTACCTTCCTATGATCCATATAAGAGACCACAACATGCCACACTCCCAGGGAATATCGCATCCTAGGCGTGAAAATGTCACCCACGTATGTGCCAAAAAGGGCCAGGGAAAGCAGCGACCCCTGAGGAATCTACTTTTTAGTGTGGTACTGCTTGGAGACCGGTCTGTTAAACCGAAACAGGACTGTCCTATTAGCGCGCCACCTGTGTATCCAACTGCACAATACTGAGGTGCATCTCCTAGTCATCAGAAAGTCAGAAAGCAGGTCAACATTAATATTGTCAAACCCTCCTTCAACATCCACTGACAACATCATTCAGTGATACTGTTCATCATGCTTCAAGAATTCGAAGATGACAGCTATGGTGTCATGAACCCCTCTCTCCCGTCGTGAGCCAAACTGTGTCTCTCGAAGTTCCAAACACTGTGCCAGTCTGATGAATGTAACACGTTCAGCCACCTTGGCCAACACGGGCAGCAGGTGTATCATTCTCCATGCCTGGACCACAGCATCCCTAGGCTTGCCAAGTTTAGGGATCAGCACTACTTCCGCCTCATGCCAGTCCGGGATGTCGTGTCTCAACCTGTAGTCCAACAAGCGTCACAGATTATCTGGTCGTTTCCTCATCCAGAACCTCAAGAAAGGATATTCCATGTCGTCGAGGCCTGGCACAGTGTTAGTCCGTGACCGAGGAATTGCCAGCTCCATCTCCTGGACGGAAGCGATCTCAACACTCGATCATGTCCACGGACATGGCTCCCCAGATTCCAGTTGCGCCACAATGGCTCCCACGATGTCACTGTTGGTGGTTGCAACTCCCCCATCAGCAAGGACCATCGCAGGTAACGTCCTTCTAACATCCAGTGGTTGTTCCAATCTGAACACCCCCCCGTCCTCAGCCTGACTCAGTTGATCCCGAATGTACTGGAACCGAGCCCAGGTAACAGATGGCCTATAAACACATCTGGCAAGCCAGTAGTCAACCGCATAGGATGGATCTGACCTTCCCAACCTGTCCAGTCTCTGAACATCTCTCCCCATCCGTTCCAACTGTGGGGTCCACCACTTGTATGGTATTCTTCGTGCCAGGGGCCTCGGCAGTGCACCAACTATTTTGTGTGCTTCAGTCTACAGGCTGTCGTCAGGTGCTTTGTAGAGAAAATCCAGGCTTCTCCCAACCTTATCCCAACAAACCTAGTTCCAAGCTGGCTGCACCCATATTACATCAGTGGGTGCAGTTACGTCCAGCTTGACCAGCTCGGCCATATGTTCGTAGCCCACTGCATCGCTGTATTGATGGCCAACTGAGTTCGCGTAATGGAGACATAGGTCAATTCTTGATATGTCCCTAAACGTAGACTCACTACGGAAGGTCATGTTGTAATGGTTGTCAGTCATCCACTTCTTCAACCACTCCCCTCTGTAGTTTCCCCCAGCAAGATCCCAGTATGCATCTCGGGCATTCCAGTCACCAACCAAAATATCACATCCTACCAACTTCTCCAACTCCTGACAAAAGGCACTCTTCCCTTCCTTAGGTGGAAGGTACACACCAGCCAACCTTCTCTCCACCCCATTCTTATTACAATACACAAAGAAAAACATCTTTTATACCCCGCCACATCAAACAACCCATACAAAGATGCGTGGACAAACACCTCAACGCCTGAACCCTTGACAAATGAAAAGAAATCTTATCCATTAGCCTCATGCGGCACATGCAAACCGTCAGCATCAACCGGTGGTTCCAAAACAAAAAACAAATCACCATAAGAAAATAAATCACATTCTACCTCCGGATTCCTGACCCCTCTACCAACGGTTACTGCAAGGGTCATAAAATACATTAAAACCAGGATTCTCTGGAACCACGTGAGCTTGTAGAGTCCTTACCATGAATCGTTGCATACCCCACAATAACGGGTTCTTCAACTATGCCCCCAACAAACCTGATCTTATCAAAGCGACCAATTCTGGGGAGACTACTCTTCCTAGTAAGTGGCAGAGGAGCCACAGGAGGGGGTGGGAGAGGGAAGGGGAGGGGTCAACCTTCTTGGCTTTTGATGCGCAGGATTCCTTATTACCCCTTGTGGCTTGCCTCCTCTTATTTCTTGCCTGGTTCCTCAACCTTCTCAGTTCTACCTCTCCATACTCTCTGGCCGCATGTCCTTCCTCGTGATACATAAAGCACCTAACTACCTTTTCTTTATCACAGCTCTTGAAGGTATGACTGACCTCATGGCAGTTGTTGCACCTGAGTGCCTGTTTACACTCGTATGCCATGTGCCCAATCTTGCTGCAATTCCTGCACATCCTGGTATACTTGCCGGAGGGCACAATAGTGGCCTGGGCTTGGTTGCAAGATGCCTCCACTGCCTTACAGTAGTCTGCATCCCTCGATTCACCAATATTTTCCCGTCGATTCCTTCTCATTGTGTGGTCAGAGAAGCCCTTGCGGGCAGTGTCGTCAACTGTCTCAGGTGAGGAGGCAGGTGGTGGGAGTGTGTGGGGAGTACCACGCGTCTCGGTTGCAGTGCATAACAGGTGGCCGGCAAAGTGGTCAGACCTATCACCAAGCAAACATAGCCTCCGTGTATGGGAACACGCATTTCGCCTAACACCAGGGCAGTTAATCATGCCATACTCATGGTCTCTACACAGGTGTGACCTCAAATAAAATCGACAGCTGCAGGGGAAGACGCAGGTAACCTGCATGTGCCCAACCTAGAGACACCTCTGGCATACCACCGCGGGGCGGTGTTCCATGAATATCCTAACAGGCCCAGGGCGACCCCTTAAACAAACCATACCCTTGGTCAGGGCTGCCAGAATGGCAACGTTCTTTTCGACCAGAAACCTAATGCCACAGGTAGAGGCGTTATGCTCCCTCATGGCCTTTGCGGATCCCCCCAGGGCAGGCCAGCCAGCAGTGACAACACCTGGGTTGGACTGCTGCATGTCAAGGCGGAGGCCATCATATGCCTTATCTTTAGTCCAGGATTCCACCTTCCAGACCGATCCATAAGTAGTATCGGCCAAAGGTACCTGTCCCACATGAATGCGGATCTTGTCCATGTCATGTGGGAACTCGAAGTCTGGAATTGCCAGTTCCTTGAGGAGGATCATCCTGATCTGTTCCAATTGTCGACTAATCTGGCTAACCTCATGCTGTGTGCGCGTCTTGAAGATACAACCAATAGGGGTCCAAAATACCGCATCCTTTATGTCTGGGACCGTTCCTACCACCCTGCCCTTGTTGGACAGGAGAACGCTAATGCCAGACCGACGGGCCCCAGTTGCAACGCCACCAGGCAGCTACACCGACTTCCTACCCAGGAATCTGATGGTGAGGCCACTTCTCTTGCCTTTCAGGGCCGGCGACTAGGAGGAAGGTGCCGGCATTTTGCTGTCACCCTTATCGAACCTGGTGTTGGCAAGGTAACTCTTCTTACTGACCACAGTCTTCCAGGCACCAGGCACAGCTACTGGCGGTCCTTCAGGGATGGATGCTTCCTCATCAGGCTAGGGTGTCTCAGCCACCTTCGACTTCATAGACCTGACTAATCTATGTTTGGTCTTGACCTTAGTGTCAGCCTTGGGGGCGGGGGTAATAGATACTCCACCATCATCACTGTCCGACCCAGAGGAGCTTGATGTGCTCCTTCCTGATGGTCCTGGCAGCGGGAGGGCTACCTCCACAGGCTTCGTCTTCTCCTTCTTGAGTTCTTTGCAGTCTCTAGCAATGTGCCCTACGGTGCCACAGTTGTGACATTTCTTTTCCTTGTTATCAGCCGGTGGGGAGACCAGGGACACAGATGCAGCCTTGGCAGCCGCCGGGTCCATGTGCCTAGTTGCCACTGTGGCCCAAGACACTTTCTTAGCAGCAGGAATAGCGGTAGCTGATTCCTCACTCACAAACGGAGTGCTTCTCACAGGATGGGGGGTCACTGGGGTGGGAGTGTCTCGGGTAAGCCCAGTCTTCTCCTGCACCGCTTCCTCCAATTTCCTATTTTCTTCCTCCAACTTATAAACCCTATTCCTCAAGCGCCTGTACAACGCTTGTGACTCTTGCAACATCTGGAAAATAACCTTAATATCATCTGTCACATCTCCGAGGTTGTTATAACCTTCCTTCCCACCAAAGAACTCTCATCTGACCTCCCCACCCTGGTTGTAAGATTCGGAACTCGTGTCTGAGCTATTATCCGAGGTGCTGGGGGCATCACCTGTATCCGGAATGGCAGCCGGGGTTCCTATTTTATCAAGTACTCCAAGAATCAAGTCCCGGGACACCACCAACTGTGATTGTCTCAACGGGGGAGTATACAACTCTTCCTCCACACGCCTCAATGCAACATCAGCCTCGTCCAACCGTCTCATCATGTGATGCACCCTTGCCACACTTGCATCCATTGACTAAGGCTGGGTAGGGGGCTGTGCCACAATAGGCGAGCTGGACCGAACCTGGGAAGAGGGAATTGCGTCAGAGTGAACCCACTTGCTGTCCCCCAAACCCGTAGCCTCAGTATTTCTGTTACCACCCATGTCCATAGGGGTGTCCCTAACAATCACCTCCAAAGAGGACAGCACGTCAGTCGTAGCCAAAGGCGGGGAACTTGCCCTATCCGTCGACTCAATAGTTGAAGCTGCGTAAGGGACCAGCTTAAGTCCCGGAGCAGTCTGCTGCCTAATTTCACCCAAGGGTAGTTGGTCCCTGGGGATCACCATCATCTTTCTCCCTTCCGTAGTCGGCACTCCATTGGTAGGAGTGAGTACCGAACCCGAGCTGCCACCCAACACAGATACCAGGGTCGGACCAGGCAAGGGGGACCATTCACATCATTTCTCAGCCGTAAATGGGGGCAGTGTAGGCTTGTAGGCAGACTCGGACCAAGGGTTAAGGTCAAACGTTCCTGTCTTGTATATTCTCCTGTGGCCGGACAACATCGAGGCCATTAGGAAGGGGATGGAGTGACTCCTACAAGCCAGCAGAGCCAGCGTCTCGAGCGCTATTATCTCCACAATTGACTAAGACAGGACCAGTCTCGGGAGGGTTGATGCCCAGCTAGAAGCCTCCCTCGTACCAGGAGTATCGTCCTTAGGAGGGGCAGGGACAGCAGACTCTGGGATCACCGCTTGTAAGTCACCTGGAGCCCAGGAGCTATGGGAGGGCCTGAATTCCGATCACCCATCAGGATTATGTCAGTCGAAGAACCCAGTCGTCGAGGCGCTGTCCAGGCCACATTCAGGCACACAACCCCTCCCAGCCAGGTAACCGTCCACCAAATACTCCACCTCTTTCATCGTGCCAGGCTTGGCCTTAACAAGTATAGCCCTCGCTTCCTCATCAAACGCTTTATCCATAGCGTTCTTGCAACTGTAATTGTGATACAATGAGAGAAACCTGTAGTCACCTCCCAGTGCACAGTAGAACCAGGTCTCGAATTCTATAAGGCCGCGGCTGTGTTTCACAGCCTCATATGCTGGGACCGCGATGTCAAGGATAACCGAGGGCGTACCCAAGGAGAAGGGAGAAGGTTCAGCATCTGAAATCATGAACAATGTACCTTCAACCGATGAGGCCGAAGCCTGCGGAGAATGGGAGGGAGACGACATGTCTGCCCGCCCCACTGCACCTGGAATTACTGGGCTTAACCCACTGATATCTCACCCAAAGTGCCTTCGAGGCTAGGTAGCGCACACCAATGCAACTCCTCAGTGAGGGGAGGAGGGAAGTAAATGTTTCAGGTATTGTGAAACAAATAAACGAACAAAGTGCAAAATAAATAACTGAGCCGAATAAATTCAAAGAGGTAAAGGAATATCCCTGGCACGTAAGAAAGGTTGTCCAAATTCAATCTAAGTTTATTTATCCTAGTCACGCCAAAACATGGCTCATGATCTAGTTAACATCCCTCGTAACCCATAAATCATAACCAAATCACTACTGCTGCAGTCCGTCTCACAACCCTTCTCCTAAACATAAATCCAAAAAATCACTACCAACAGGCTCATGGGCGCTCAGGCAGCAAGCCACCTCCCGGATTCACACGTCTTCCTATCTCGCAAGTCCTATCCATCACTCACCTCACCATCAGCAATCTCTCTTTCCACATACTCAACAAATGAAATATACAATCTGTCCCAGCAGCACGTAACATTGCTCCAATGATTAGAAACATCAACAAATGCGTCACCACAAAAACAACACTGGGATCCCTTAACCGACTCATAGCCCCTTGCCCAGGCCAACACATGTGACACCTGCTTCCCAAATTTCATGTTTCGCCATCTCCCATATGTCCGGATCCAATATTTGTCCAAATACCAGTTGAGGCAGGTCAGGCGGTTGCTAAAGTGTGTAATGAAGACTTCTTGTCATGCATGCTGCCTTGTAGCTTGGGTTATACTGGTATCACATCCTGAGCACAATGCACTGTCATCAGCAAGGAAATACCACCTATTACCCCCAATCCTAGCGGTTGGCAGTCGACAATATCCGTGATCGTGAGTTGTTAGACACCGCTCGCATGTCCAGCCGTCCTTCCTAACTGTTAACCGACCATCTCTTTCCACCAACAACGTTCCGTCAAGTGGGTTTCCGGCAACCACTAAGTCCCCATCAACCTCCACAACATTCCTGGTGATACCAAGCTCTAACCACCAATGTTCTCACCACCAGGACCGCCATTCCCGGATCTTGCTATCCTTAAACAGCGTGTCACCGGGTGGATGCTCCTGACGATACCACATGGTCGTAACCCAATGGTCCCAGTCATCCCTCCCTCCACGGTCGTCATGGCCCACCAGTCCAGTGCCACTACCAATTCGTATCAGCATGTAGGCGTCCAACCTGGTGAGGCCTCAAAGTTGTCTGGGTGCTGTTGGTTCTCGTTGGTAATAGTCGTGGCCCTGGGCCCGATGCCAAGCCGCCCATTCCTCACGCCACAGCTCCTGTACCAGTGCCGTATGTCCAATGCCGAAACTAATGCCATCCCAGCCCAGAGGGCGCAAGGCCTGGTGAATGCACTCCTTGGCCCACAGGTCGGCTATCTCGTTCCTACCAACACCGGTATGCCCAGGGACCGATTTACACGGGATTTTCCCACACCCATTCAGCAGTAGAGCGAAAACCTCCCCCATTTCCGCCGAGTCGCCTTTGGAAAACATCCCTTCTATCGGCATGAGCACAGGGACACAATCCAAAAATATGCGAGGATCCTGCAGGGGGTGCACTTCCTTCAAGTACCGCAAGGCCCCCACCACCGCAAACAGTTCACATTCCACAATGCTCCAAGAAGGTGGTACTGGCTGTCCCATCACTCTAACCTCACCCTGATGATATATCGTCCCTGCTGCCCTGGCCTTCCCAGAGTGCTTGGACCCATCGGTGTATACCACTAGGCCAGGGGATCTCAATAGTCCCCCAATCCGGGCCATATGCCACGTGGGAACCACCTCCTTGCCCTTGCTAATTGTGACCAAGGGACCGGCATGAAGCTCCACATCTGAAGTCTGCCATTGTGCTACCATCCCCTCCTCTATCCACGCCAGCCTAATGTGCCCGAACCATGGGTGGTTGTCACAGTACCTCAGGTTGATGAACCGGCTGGAGCAGCACCGTTGCAGGTAGTGTCCCTGAACTTGAACAGGCAGCACCCCAAACTCTGCTAACAAAATATTATTAGCCAACTTGAACGGGTTGCGGAATACCGATCGAAGTCATTGGTTGACGTGGACTTGAATTTGCTTCACATATAACCCATAGTCGGTTGCAAACTCAAGTCCGTAGTAGACGGTCGGGAGGTAGGCTGCTTGCACCAAACGGTAAGTTTCCCACCCCCCAATACTACCCATACCCTCATATCTCCGCCCCAATGCCCCAATCCTCCTTCTCACAACCAAACCCCTCTCCAACCAATACCTAACATAAGCGGAAAAGTTAAGGAAAACATTACACCTATACCCGAGGACCTGCAAGTCCTCAGATGGCGCAACCAGTTCCCCATCCAGCTCTATCCCATCCCATGTCCTATCACCAAACCCAATCCACTGAGTCTTGAGGGTACTGAATCCCATTCCCCTAGCCCTTGCTACCCTGTTGAGGTCTGAGAATAGATCGTTAGCATGTCCCATGGCTGCCCGCCAGCTGTACACAGCGACAAGAAGCACTCCATCATCTACATATGACACTATGACATGTCGTACTCCAGGAGAATCCCGTATCCTAGGAGTGAAGATATCGGCTACGTAGGCGCCAAACAAAAAGGCGGACAAGGGGGATCCCTGTGGGATACCTTTGTTCATGTGGTACCATTGGGAGATTCTTCCGCTAAATCGTAACCGGACTACCCTGTTAGCACACCCCCTATGAACCCAGCTGCACAGCACCACAGTGCATCCCCGAGCCATCAAGAAATCAGATAGAAGGTCAAAGTCAATCTTATCAAACCCTCCTTCAACATCCACAGACAACATTAGGCGCTGGTAACTGTCATTATATTTCAAGAACTCGATGATGACGGCCATGGCATCATGTACCCCCCTTTTCCTTCTAGACCCAAACTGCATCTCGCCAAGCTCCAAACACTGAGCCAACCGGAGAAGAATGACCCGTTCCGCCACTGTTACACATATGAACGCACAGACCTCCCCCGCGCACAGACCACCTGAAAACCGCGAAGATTTCAGGGCCAACACCACCCTCCGGCCCCACCGTTGGGCCTGCATGCAGTAATAGTGTCGCCGGAATTTGGTGTCCCGACAGTATAAACCGGTAGAAACAAAGCATGCTTCATAACACCGTATAGGTCATCACCGTCCATCCGGCCGAAGGCTGTTCGCAGGATATATAAGAGGGGACCTCAGGCCGTGTTTGAAAAGAGGAACAGAGTCAATCGGATGGGTAACCACAGAGCTATAAGCGAAGCGAGACCGACCATCTCGGACATGGACAGAAGGTGTTGGGACAAAACGACCAACAGTCCAATGAGTTATCAGGACGTGCCCATATGGACGAGGCACGGATCCCAGTCAAGTGCTCGCCCAGTATAGAACCAACCGGAGGCCTATCTGTGGATGAGGGACTTTCCCACGACATTGACTAGTGCGATCACGGCGAAAAGTCCTCAAGGTCAATGCAGTCAAGTTATGAAGTTAACGACATAGTAATATATCTCTCGATGGAGTTGATCACTCCAGTCAAAGTAAGGAGGATGGCGAGCTGGCTCCAAGCGAGACCACTCTCTCATACTTAAACCTGTGAGATGAAGGAATCGTGCGTTTTCGCCAGAGAGTTGTCAAACGCCCTCGCAGAAACTCGACAACGCACGGAGACCGTAGTCCCAGCAAGGCGCAAAGTTTGTCAGGGTCAAATAGATCCCGGTTACGATAGTAAAGAGTAGGAAAATGGAAAGGTACATTGTTTAGCATAAGATAGATGTAGGCCGCAACCACCCAGACATGGAATATAAATATTGAGGTGCCTCCTTACCTTTCAGAACACGCTCCGCGCCCGCTACTTTCCTCTCGCTTGAAAACATTACTGCATTCGGCCAGGCAAAACTCCAGGGTTTTGCGTGGCAACCACCTCCACACACCAGTTTCTGCCCCTCGCTTAGGCTTCAGTCTCTAGGCACACAGCCCCCCTCACTACCCCGCACAGCCCCCTTCACCATGGAGGGGCCTGGTGTAGGACCCTCAAGGTCTGGCTCTAGAGCCTCCAGCCGCGCCTCGCCCTACGAATCAAGGGCACACACACCCTCTCTTCCCGCTCATCTCTCTCTCGTCAGAGAAGAGCTAGCCCGTACGCTCCGCCACATAGGCCGGGCTGCCCCCCCGATCCCCCCTCCAACCGACTCTGAGCTTCAAGACCTGTCATCAGGCGAAGCCATACTCCTCCCGCTACTGTGCACCGCCCTTTCAGGGATAGGGAGCATCATCCACAGGCTTGAGGCCTTGGAGCGGTCATCAACGGCTGCCCCCCAAGACCCACCCTCCCTACCGGCGCTCGAGGCCTCAGTCAGGGACCTCTCGCTAAGAGTCTCCGCGTCAGCAACCCATGCCCCAGTCGCCCCTGTGGCCCCCGCTCCTCCTCCTCCAAAGCAGGCCAGGCGACCGCCGTCTCCGCCTCCTCCAGCCGCTCCCCCCGGGGCGGTTTATCGCCCCCCGCCCGGTTACGTCCTTGACATTCCCGTTGAGGACATCGACTCTCCCGTGCAGGTTGACGGCGTGTGGTATGGTAACCCGCGCACCTTTACCGCCAGACACCCCCGTTCCTTCGCTGCTTTCCAGTTCGCCCAGGGAGACTTCCCTGATGAGTCCACTTTTCGCCCAGGCCCCGCCCCTACTTTCCTCACTCTAGTACCCTCCTCCTCCTCCTACGCCAGCGCTGCAGCCCCGCCCAGGGGCCAGGGTCAACAGGCCAGCGGCAAGGGCAAGAAGAAGATGACCACCGCAGCCCAAGTCGCGGCGTCGGGTGGTGCCCCCCCGTGTGCAGGAGGCGGCCCCCGTTCCTGCTGCCGAATGACGCTTCTTCGCCCCCCGAACTGCCCCGGCTCCCCACCCCAACGCGACGCGACTGGCGGCCACCGCCCCTGACATTGTAGCCTCCGTTCTTCGGGAAGCGAACTGTCCCTTCCCCGTTTCCTTCTCAGCTACAGTCAACGCACGTGGCGTGATTACCCTCCTCGCTACCGATCCCCTCACGCCTGCTACCAGCTACTCCCCCTACTATGAGGCGCTTGCCAACAAAATCAACCAATCCTTCGCACTTGGTGACAACCCGTACCGTCCCTTCCGCCCAGCGCCCAATGAGGTGCAGCTGGTCATCCACGGCCTCCCAGTTGCCTTCCTCCCACAGGATCAGGCCGACCTCTTCCCCGCCCTGGCCGAGTCTATTAAGAATGCCAAGGATGTCGACATCTTTGGTGCCCGCTACCTCCAACCCGACCCCCTCCTCAGAAAGGCCACCACCTCAGTGGTCATCATCGTAGCCCCCTCTGATGTGGCCCATATTGGGTCCAAAATCCTCCTCTACTCCAAGCTCCGCAACATCCAGAATGCGGTTTCCAAGAACAAATTCATGCAATGCAGACATTGCTGCAGGTTTGGCCACCCGGCCCCGGCGTGCACTGCTACCATCCCTGTCTACCTGATCTGCGCGTCTAACCATACGAGGGCCAATCACCGCTGCCCCAACCCAACTTGCCCCAAGCTGGGCTTCCTCAAACCGGTTATCGGCTGCTGCCCGGCCTCT
>LN890946.1:757648-770710 GCA_900010015.1 Tuber aestivum | reverse complement strand
TACCTTAACAAAGAATATATGAGATAAAACAAAAAAAAAAAAATACCTTAGCTTTCAGAACATCCTCCGTCTCCGCTACACCTCTGGTGATTGAAAACTCAACACCATGGTTTCTATCGTGGCTTTCATCGTCTAGTACCACTACCCCCCCCCCATCTCCCTCCATCTAGCCTCGGCTATAGGAGGTGGGCTCGCTTCCCCTCTCCCTTTAGGGCCTTATTTATTTATTGGCTCTCTCAGTTCCATCCCTGGTTGTGGTTGATTCATCTTCGTGATGTTCCTCCTCTTTCTACCCCACCTCGCTTAGGTGTTGGCACGGTCGGCAACCCCTTTTCCACCAACAGCAGACGGCCAGGACTACAGTTGCAGTAGGAGAGAACAGCCATCAGGCTTCGCTCGATCTCTCCATTCTCTTGCTTCCCTAAGAGGCTGCCTAGTCGGACACGAACGCGATAACCGATAGCTGTTGTTCACGGACTTGGGTCTACACCTCCTCTTCCCCTCGGGGCCTCTTTGGCTGGCAGGTGGTGGGATCCCTTCCACTACAGTGACGCTATCTCTCCCAGACTAAGGGACTACATGAGAGACACGGTAAAACACTTGCTTCGCTTAGGGCTCTTTTACGCTTGGATCGGCTGGCACCCTACTGCCACCGCCTCTCAAGCTGGCACCTTACTGCCTCAATCGTCGATTGTCCCGGAGGACAAACGGTCACTGGCACGCCTGCCACACACCTCCTCTCGTCGCTTCTCGGTCGCCGCCTTCGGGGTGGTTTCCCTTTTACCCTTTGCGTCTGGGGCTTCGGCTCCCTCCCCCTGGCCCTTGTCATATGGCCGTGGGGTTCCTATATTGGATCTGAGTAGAGATCGTTGGCCCTTAGGGGTTCGGTTTGGGTTGCTGCCTTTAGGTGTTTCGTTCTTGGGGTTGGGGCGCGTTCTTGGTTCACTGTCGGGTAGTTAGCTTTCTTTTGTCGCTTGGCGGTGGGGGCTATTGGGTGGAGCAGTTTACGGGCGGGATTTCGGGCGAGGGTAGTTTTTTATACCCCACAGGGTTTTTCTAGCTCTGTTATTCAGCCCGGGGCCGGGGAGGAGGGTTTTTTGGCGTCATAGCTAGCACTCCATATGCCTTTTGTACCTTAAACAGAATTCAAATGAGTCAAACAAAAAAACAAAAATCCTCTGCTTTTAAAATGATCAGCGAACAGAGAAGAGATCTTATCCATATATGCGTTATACTTTGATACTTATTTTGTTACCACCTTTCTTCACCATTCTCCGAGAAACCTTATTGGCCCAAGCTACAATTCGCTTGACTTAGAATTAGCTGCCACCTAACAGCTACCTTAGCACACACAGGCAGCAAATGGATCATTCGCCATGCCTTAACCACAGCGTATCGTGGTTTGCCAACTTTGGGAATCAACACCACCTGTACTTCATGCCAATCCGTGATGTTGTGTCTCAATCCGTAATCCATTCGGTGCCTCAGACCGTCCGGTTGTCTTCTCATCTAAAACCTCAGAACTAGGTAGCCCATGTTATCAAGGCCCGGCCCAATATTCGTCAGTGAGTGAGCTAGTGCTAGTTCCATTTCCTGGGCAGTATTGATATCCACTGCAGGAGGATGCCAGAAATTCGGCTCCCCTGGCTCTAGCCGGGCCGCAATACCATCTACCATATCTTTGAGCATGGCTGCTATCTGGAGGTTGCCGAGATCCATAGAAGGTAGCGTTCTCCTGACATCGAGGCGTTGAACCATCTTGAATATACCCGGGTCCTCGGCCTGGCTTAGTTGGTCCCGAATATACTCAAACCTGGCACGGGTGACCGACGCCCTGTATACACACCGGGTCAGACGGTAATCATCGTTGTATACGGAGTCCCTTCTGCCAAATCTGCGCCACCTCCGAATATCCATCCTCATCCGTTCCAGTTCCGGAGTTCACCACTTGCATGGCACCCTACTGGCTGGAGGCCTTGGTAACGAGTCAACAATCTCACGCGCCTTGGTCTACAGACTGCCATCTGGTGTCTCCCAGAGTAGGTCCAAGTTGGTTCCAACCTTGCTCCAGCATACCTTCTTCCAAGCTGGTCCTGTCCTGGTCATGTCTGTCAGTGCAGTCACCTCCAGCTTGACTAACTTGAACTGTGCCAGGTGATCACAACCCACAGCGTCGCTATACCGGTAGCGGATTGAGTTGGCATAATGGAGGCACAGCTCGATCCTTGATATGTTCCTAAAGGTAGGTTCACCAGGAACCGTCATCCTGTATCTGGTATCCCTCATCCACTCCCTCAACCACCTTCCTCTTATATTCTGGCCGGCCGGGTCCCAGAATGTATCCCGGGCATTCCAATCGCCCAACAACACATCGCACCCCACCAGTTTCTCCAACTCCCCACAAAACATGTTCTTTCCTTCCTTCCTTAGGCTGGAGGTACACACCTGCCAGCCCACTTTCCACACCTTCATCATAACAGCGCACCAAAGAAAAACATCTCTCATGCCCCATCACATCAAACAGCCCACACAAAGATGAGCGCACAAACACCTCAACGCCTGAACCTTTAACAAATGAAAACAAATCCCACCCATTAGCTTCATGCAGCACATGCAAACCATCAGCATCAACAGGTGGTTCCAACACAAAAAATAAATCAACATAGGAAAACAAATCAAAAGCCGCCTCCCGGTTCCTTACGCCCTGTCCAACGTTTAATGCAAGGGTTGGAAAATGCATTAAAATAGGGATTCTGCAGAACAACGTGAGCTCACTGAGCCCTCACCATGGATGGTCATATAACCCATGACTACAGGGTCCTCAAGCATATCACCAACATACTTGGTCCTATCAAGGCACCCAATTCGGGGAAGCCCATTCTTCTTAGTAGGGAGTGGGAGAGCCACAGGGGGGGTGGCGGAGGGGAGGGAGACAGGTCAACTTCCTTGCCCTTAGAAGACGTCTTCTTCCTGTTCCTGTTCTTCCTAGGTCCCCTCTTCATCTTCTCCTCCTGGTATTTCTTGCTACTGTGTCCTACTTCATAACAGTTGAAGCACCTGAACACCCTTTCCTTCTCACAACTCTTGAAGGTGTGACCGATCTCATGGCAATTATTGCACCTAAGTGCCTATTTGCACTCGAACGCCAGATGCCCAACCTTGCTGCAGTTCCTTCACCTCCTGGTATACGTCCCGGATAGCACAATGGTGGCTTGGGTCTGGTTGTGGGATGCCTCAACAGCCTTGCAGTAGTCTGCATCCCTCGATTCACTGGCAGTTTTACGTCGATTCCTCCTTATCGTACGGTTGGAGAAGCCCTTGGGTGCAGTATCATCACCTGTCTCTGGTGACGGAGCTGGCAGCGGGAGTGCAGGGTGGGTACCACAAGTCTCAGTCGCAGTGCAGGACAGGTGGCCGATAAAATGGTCGGACCTATCGCACAGTAAACACCGCCTCCGGGTATGGGAACAAGCATTCCCCCTAATACCAGGGCAGTTAATCAGACCACACTCATGGTCCTTAGACAGGTGTGACCCCAAACAAAATCGACAGCAGGAGGGGAAGGCGCAGGTAACCTGCATCTGTCCAACCTGGAGACACCTTTGGCACACCACCGGGGGGCGATGTTCCATGACGATCCTCACCGGTCGGGGGCGGCTCCTCATACAAACCGTGCCCTTAGCCAGGGCTGCCAAAATGGCATCATTTCTTTCAACCACAAACCTAATACCACAGATAGTGGCGTTGTGTTGTCTCATGGCCTTAGCCAACCCCAATAGGGCCTGGACTTCCAGCGGTGACAATACCCGGGTTGGATTGTTCCATATCGAGGTAAAGGCCATCATATGCCTTATCCCCAGTCCAGGATTCCACCTTCCAGACCGATCCATACCCGGTATCAGCCAACCGTACTTGTCCAACACAAATGGTGATCTTGTCCATGTTGCGCTGGAACTCGAAGTCTGGAATGGCCAGTTCCTTGAGGAGTATCATCCTGATCCGCTCCAGTTGTCCACTAATTTGGCTGACCTCATGCTGTACAAGCGTCATGAAGATGCAACCAACAGGGGTCTGGAATACAGCCTCCTTGACGTATGGGACTGCCCCGGCAACTCTGCCCTTGTTGGACAAGAGGATGTTGATGTGAGCCTGGATGGTCTCGGTGGTAATGCTCAGCTGTCGGGTAGCTCCACCGACTTCTGGTTCAGGAACCTGATAGTGAGGCCACAGCTCTTAGCCTTGGGTATTAGTAAGGAGGAGAGGGGTGCTGGCACCTTGCTGTCACCCTCATCGAACTGGGTGTTGGCAAGGTAGCTCTTCTTACTGACCACGGTCATCCAGGCTCCTGGCACTGGTAGTACCGGTCCTTCCGGGAGGGATGGCTCCCCACTCATTGTAGGTGTCTCAGCCACCTTAGGCTTTATGGATGTGACCAATCTAGGTTTGGTCTTGACCTTATTGTCTGTCTTAGCGGTAGGAGCAACTGGTACTCCACCATCACTGTCTGACCCTTAGGAGCTCAACAAGCTATTTCCTCATGGTACTGGCAACTGGAGGGCCACCTCCACAGGCTTCTTCTCCTTCTTGGCCTCCTTGCATTCAGCTGACAAGTGGCCCATTGTAACGGGGGCTCCCTCAGGAAGATGGATCCCAAGGATGTGACCGCACCAAACTTCGAATCTCTCGAACAAAAGCTCTTGCCAAATTGTAAAGAATAAAA
Source organism: Tuber aestivum (assembly GCA_900010015.1). Lineage (NCBI taxonomy): Eukaryota > Fungi > Ascomycota > Pezizomycetes > Pezizales > Tuberaceae > Tuber > Tuber aestivum. The sequence goes on along the minus strand of LN890946.1, from coordinate 765,990 downwards.
GTAACGGTAAAACTTAATATCGTTAAGCTCAGGCTTATCTCAATTAAAGTCTCTCGAGAGGATGTTGATTGTGTCGGGGTAGGAGAGTTCTCGTATAATCTTTAAGTAGTCAGACTTATACCAAAAACCTCCCCCATCAGGTTACCCCGACCAACATGAGCATGCCCTTCTCCGCAAGGGTTGCTGGCACCATTACCGCATCCCCGAAGGGCTTAAGGTGTCAGCGCACTCTAGCAGAAATCTCCCATATGCACATCAGTTCCTGCAAGGTGTTTACCAATACACCTGCCGGAGTAAAAACTCTGCGCATCGGTGTCTCGCCAGTGGCTAACTGTCGAGACTCCTAGGAAGCCTAACTAAATGACTCTCTTCCCATGTGCTATGATCTATGCAAGCACTCGTAGACATCAGGTGTTCTCCAGTTAAGTTCTATCTTTCTTGATTGCGAACTTACGGGGTCTACGACGCTCCCACGTAGAGCTGTGTCGGTGGCGGGACCCGTGGGCGCTACCCATGGTCCCTTACCTCCGGCACACCACTCAGCGTAATAAGTATCATGCTATTAGAGTCTTCCAACAACCCATAAAGAGCCTACGGCAAAGGGGCACGTGTAGGCATGATTGGCGTAAAACCTTCCTCGATGTCTCTGGCACTACCCGGGACTGCTCGAGGGACGCTTCCGGATAGCTCACGCTAACTCCGTCAGTTTTGGTCCGTTTTGCTCCGTTCCTTTTGGAGAAGGTACCTGACCTTCTCACCTTGCCCCCCTTATATATCCTGCGAACAGCTTCTGGTCGGACAGACGGCAGCGACGTATACAGTGTTATGGACATGTCTTCAATGATTCCATTTAACTAGTAAGACGGCAACTTCACCCATTTTGGCCCATGATGCCCGGGGCGAACCCTGGGGCCGCAGGTACCTGTTAGGGATAATCCTGTCAAGTTACAGCATGTTCGGAGCACTCTAGCTCCTCCCGTAGTCTTCCGATCAATATGCAAGCAAGTGCCCGTTGATCGTCATTGCGTAACAAACAATCCTAACATTACACAGAATCTTTCCAAGAACGTTTCCGACGGAAGGTAGGGTAATAGTGTCCCAAAGGTAGGGTAAGTACGTCCATGGTGACACGAAACTGGTCTCCATGGCAGGGTAACGTGACTTACCTGGACAGGGTAAACTCACCCGGCCTTCCGACCTATCCTTAGGCCGAAACCATGTGGTCACGTTACTTCCGTTACTTAGGTACACCTATTTCTCAAGTACCTTCTGTTCTTCGGGATACCAGGACCATCGGGTACCTCCCGGACATGTTCAGACATGCCCGCCTAGTCTACCATATAACCTCTAGGTCTTATGTATGGGCGTAGACTTAGGTTGCCATAGCTCTATAACGTAGGGTCGTTACACCCGTAACTTGACAGTTATAATACCCCCTTTGTTCAGTAGAGGGTGTTTCAGCAGTCCTGGCCGCCACGGAGTCCATATGCCTGTTGGCCACAGTTGCCCATGACACATTTTTAGCAGCAGGAGCAACTACGGCTGACTCCTTGCTCACAACTGGAGCATTTCTTGTAACAGGAGAGGGGGGGCAGGTGGGGTGGAGGAACAAGCCACATATTTGGTCCTCCGATCGACCACACCCTTCTGGTTTCTATTCTCCTCCTCCAACTCAAAGACCCTCACATGCAGGTCCCCGTGCATTGACCGGAATTCTTCCAGTACCCGGAAGATTACCCTCATATCCCTGGTCACATCCCCCAGCTTATCATAGCCTTCCTTTCCACCAAACAACACCCGTCTGACCTCCTCACGCTGGTGGTACGATTCTGAACTCGACTCCGAACTGTCCTCCACGGGACTGGGGGCATCACCTGTGTACGGAATGGCAGCAGGGATGGCTATCTCGTCAAGTACCCCAAGAATAAAGTCCTTGGACACTACCAATTCTGAGCGTCTTGAGGGTGGGGAATACAAACCCTCCTCCACCTGTCTCATTGCGAGATCAGCTTCGTCCAACTGCCTCATCGTATCCTGTGCCCTTGCCACCTGTGCATCTATTGATTCAGGCTGGGTGGGAAGTTGTGCCACAATAGGCGAACTGGACCGAACCGGGGAAGAGGAGATTGCCTCAGAATCAGCATACTTACTGTCTCCCAATTCGGTAGCCTCAGTGTTCTTGTCAGCGCCCATGTCCATGGGGGTATCCCTAGCAACCACCTCCGCAGAGGAAAGTACGTCAGCAGTAACCAGAGGGGGAGAACTGGCCCTATCCGTCGACTCGATGGTTGAAGCTAGGTAGGGAACCTGCCTGAACCCCCGAGCCATCTCCTTTCTAATTTCCCTCAAAGTTAGTTGGTCCTGGGGAATCACGGTCATCTTCCTTCCTTCCGTAGTCGGCACTCCTTTAGTGGGAGTGAGCACCGATCCCGACCTTTCACTGGATACTGATACCAGGATCAGGTTTGGCGAAGGGGAGCGTCCACGTCATTTTTGTTCCACAAATGGGGGCGGCGTGGGCTCGTAGTCAGAGTCTGATCTGGCAAAGAGATCAAACCTCCCTTTCTCATAACTTTTCCTGTGGCCAGAGGACAACGACTTCTCGTCCAACAGGGCGGGGGTGGAGTGGCTCCGGCGAGCCAACGGGGCGAGCGTTCCTGGCGCCATTGCCTCCACAGTCAATTGAGACAGGATTTGTCTCGGGAGGGTCGATGCCCAGCTAGAGGCCTCCTTCGTGGCAGGAGTCTGATCCTCAGGGAGGGTGGAAACAGAAGACTATGCAATCACCACTTGTGAGTCACCAAGAGCCAAGGAGGCATGGGATGGTGTAAATTCCGATCCCCGATCAGTATTGTGGCAGTCGAGGAGCCCGGTAGTCGAAGCGAGGTTGAGGCCACATTCAGCCACACAACCCCTCCCAGCCAGGTAACCATCCACCAAACATTCCACCTCTTTCATCGTGAGAGGCTTGGCTTCAACCAGCATAGCCCTCACTTTATCATCAAACGCCTTATGCATAGCGTTGACGCAACGATAATTATTATCAAACGAGAGGAACCCGTAGTTACCTCCCGATGCACGGTACGACCGTGTCTCTGTTTCAACAAGGACGTGGCGGTGTTTCACAGCCTGGTACGCTGGGACCGCAACGTCTAAAATAACCGAGGGCATGACCAAGGAAAAGGAGGAAGGCTCAGCATCCAAAACCATGGAGGTTGTAACCTCAAATGATAAGGCCGAAGCCTGAGGAGAATGGGAGGGAGACGACATGTCTGCCCGCCCAACTGCACCAGGGATTACTGGGCTTAAACCACGGATATCTCGCTCTAAATGCCTTCGAGGCTAGGTAGCGCACACCAACTCAACCCTAAGTGAGGGGAGGAGGGAAGTAAATATTTCAGGTAACGCGAAACAAAATAAACAAACAAAGTGCAAAACAAATAACCAAGCCGAAAAGCTTCAAAGAAGTAAAAGAGTATCCCTGGCACGTAAGAAAGGGTGTCCGAATCATATCTAATTTTACTTATACTAGTCGCGCCAAAAATGGCTTATAATCTTGTCCCCCTCTGGCCAGGAGTAAGTGCGAGCCGGATATCCACTAAATACAAGATACCAATCCTCCGTCCCCATACTGTTAACCACTCTGGTGAGCGAGCACCAACACCAAAGCTAAAGTACAAGTCTTATCAACAGTCCGGCATCCACCCGCTCCACCTAACCAGGCTACGGGAATCCCTGCACAAATACAAATTCCACTACCACCAGCAGCATTGCTCCGGTCTCGCACCTCATTCCTCATAATATCATCATAATTATAGGTATCCCAACCTATGTCAAGCCATCCATATCCACCTCTTCTTCATGTTCCTCTAAAACCTCATACTCTTGGGTAGCTGGACGGGGGTGAAAAGGGCAGACAGGTGAGTGGGATTCATGTGGGCTATCATAGTTCACACACCTGGGTGTGGTATGGCTGCAGGGATGGCCACGAAGGCGGCAGGTAGTGGTAGGGCAGGAGTGATCCCCAGTAGAGTGAGGGAGGAGGCACCAGCGGCAGGAAGCAGGTAGGATGCATTTGATGCTGTAGTGGTCGAACTTGTGACAGTTAGCGCACTGGGTGTATTTATTGAAGCGTAGACGGTGTTGGGTGCGGTAGGTGTTGGAGAAGGCAGAGAGGCGTTTGCCAACAAAAGAGGAAGCCTTGGGTCCACTGATGGAAATAACAACAGTCGAGGCATGTTTACCGATGCGTACTATATCAGAGGGGGGTAGCGTCTCTTTTAACAATGAGCTAACGCTCGCGCATGGTAAGGCCCTTTTTCTTTTAGGTAAGGGGCTTAGCCAAGGTAGAGGAGGGTTTGGCTGGCTTAGGGCCAGGCTTTGCAGGTTTCTGAGAGGGCTTCCTTGCCCTCCTAGCGACGGTAGCCCAAGAAGGATGAGCTGCCGGGCCAGGAGGTTGGGCATGGGGAAGGGTAGGAGGGAGAGGAGGAACAAAGGGCTGCTCTGTGGTGTTGGTAGTAGGAGGCGCCAGCGGGGCAGTGGTAGGAGCAGGCTGAGATAGAGTGGAGGCGCGGAGGGCATCCAACTCCTCAGTAAGGGCGGTGATGTGCTCAGTGAACCCATCAGTCGCCTTCCTGTAGTCTTCGTGCAAAATTTGCATCATGCGGATTATGATGGGAAAGGCTTTTCCAAACGTGTTGAGTGCTGTGTGTTCCTGTGACTCAAAGAACTCGTTGAAGATGGTTATGAAGGCCCCATTAGGGGTATCAAAGTCGGCTTCCGAGTATCGTGGTGGAGAGGTGGTAGTGCCACTGCCTGGGCATTTAAGTGAGGGGGGGCCCTGAGGCCGAAAGATAGGTGATAGCCAACTCTGTGAAGCCCCGTCAGGCTGCGTAGGGGGGATTGGAACGAGAGGGGGTGATGATCCAATGATGAAGGCAATGAGGAGAAACTTTTACCCTGGTTGGGCAAAAGAAAAGTGTCGTGAAAATGGTACGGTGGTAGATAAGATAATTCCCTGGCACGTAAGAAGGGGTGTCCGAATTCAATCTAATTTTATTTATACTCGCCATGCCAAAACATGGCTTATAGCCGAGCGATCATCCTATCATACACCCGACATAAGGTCAGGCGGGCCTCCGGTGGACCACAAGCGGACCAGAACTGCCTCGAAAGTCACAGCCTGGGGTCGGGGTCCCCACAATTCACTGGTGCACTCCTCCAAATGACAACTACCATACAAAGTGCTAAAGTCTCCAAGTCCCAACCATCAAAGCCTCCGTGAGCAAGCAGATACGAAAGCTAAGTACAGAACCCATCACCGACCCTCGCCTCCCCCGCCCCAGCCAACAAACCGACACCCAACCTGACAGGAACAGAGCGACCGAAGTCCTTGGTCCCACCAAGCAAGGGGAAGGTAGTTACGGCCCGCGACCATCACAAAAAATAAAACAAATCAAAATATCAAATCCAGTCTGAACACTATCCTGTAAACCCAACAAAGTAAACTCTCCACAGTAGAAAATCCCCATGACACAGAGCCGACCGCCCACCAGGAGGAAACATTGGGTGCGGCACCAATGCCAACCCACATTACCCAGCCAGGTCCCCAGCCACCGAGGAGGAGTGCCACACGTGCAATGGGTGCGACCGCCAAGCCCTGGTGTTCAGCCAGGTTTCCAACCGGGCCGGCACACATTAGCCCCCACCGGGGGAGCCGAGAGCCAATCACCCCACACCACCCTAAATAATCAGGGGGGGGGACAAATTCTCAGGGTCAATGCCATCCCCACCCAGCGTAACAGGTATGGGGAAGACCCAAAAGACACCGCAATAGCCCACGATCAGACTATATTATAGGAAACGGGCGGACGTAGGAACGATTGTAACGGGGGCTCCCTCAGGAAGATGGATCCCAAGGATGCGACCGCACCAAACTTCGAATCTCTCGAACAAAAGCTCTTGCAAAATTGTAAAGAATAAAAGTAACGGTAAAACTTAATATCGTTAAGCTCAGGCTTATCTCAATTAAAGTCTCTCGAGAGGATGTTGATTCTGTCGGGGTAGGAGAGTTCTCGTATAATCTTTAAGTAGGCAGACTTATACCAAAAACTCCCCCATCAGGTTACCCCAACCAACATGAGTATGCCCTTTCTCCGTAAGGGTTGCCCCGGCACCATTACGGCATCTCCGAAGGACCTAAGGTGTCAGCGCACTCTAGTAGAAGTCTCCCATATGCACTTTAGTTCCTGCGAGGTGTTCACCAATGCACCTGCCGGAGTGAAAGCCTCTGCGCATCGGTGTCTCATCAGTGGCTAACTGTCGAGCCACCTGGGAAAGCTAACTAAATCACTCTCTACCCATGAGCAATGATCTATGCAAGCACCCGTAGACATCATCTGTCCTCTGGTTAAGTTCTATCTATCTAGATTGGGAACTTGCGGGGTCTACGACGCTCCCGCACAGAGCTGTGACGGCAGCGGGACCCATGGGCGCTACCCACAGTCCCTTACCCCCGGCACACCACTCACTGTGATAAGTATCATCCTATTAGAGTCTTCCAACAACCCATAAAGAGCCTACAGCAAAGGGGCACGTGTAGGCTTGATTGGCGTAAAACCTTCCTCGATGTCTCCAGCACTACCCGGGACTACTCGGGGGACCCTTCCGGATAGCTCACGCTAACTCCGTCAGTTATGGTCCGTCTTACTCCGTTCCTTTTGGAGAAGGTACCTGACCTTCTCACCTTGCCCCCCTTATATATCCTGCGAACAGCTTCCGGTCGGACGGATGGAAGCGACGTATACAGTGTTATGGACATGTCTTCATTGATTCCATTTAACTAGTAAGACGGCAACTCCACCCATTTTGGCCCATGACGCCCGGGGCAAACCCTGGAGCCGCAGGTACCTCTTAGGAATATTTCTGCCAAGTTAGAGCATGTTCGGAGCACTGTTACTCCTCCCGTAGCCTTCCAAATCAACGTGCAACCAAGTGCTTGTCAATTGTCCTTGTGTAACAAACAATCCTAACATTTTCCGGAATTCTTCCGAGAACGTTTCTGACGGAAGGTAGCGTAATAGTGTCCCAAAGGTAGGGTAAGTATGTCCATGGTGACACGAAACAGGTCTCCATGGTAGGGTAATGTGACTTTCCTAGACAAGGTAAATTTACCCAGCCTTCCCACCCATCCTTAGGTCGGAGCGGACATAGTCACTTTATTCCCTCTACCTAGGTACACTATTCCTTAAGTACCTTCTGCTCTATGGGATACCCGGACCATCAGATATCCCTTGGACATGTCAATGTCCTCCTAGTGTACCATTCGACCTCTTGGTCTTACCTATGGGCGTAGACGTATGTTGCTATAGCTCTATTTCGTAGGGTCATTACAATGATGCGAGGCAGACAAGCGACTGAGCGTGTCGAACCTAGAAGTAAAACTGAAAGCTGAAGCCCTCAGCCAACCAAGGAGAAAGGATGTCAGTACTAGAGAACCCGACGCTACCTAGTTTCAGACCTGAGACCCATAGGAATCAGGGACGCAACCCCCCTATACCAACGAAATGAATGCCAAATCCTGTTTGAGAACGAGAACCTGAGGAAAGCCGAGCATCAAGCCTTTTTACCGAAACGAAGGTCCAACTATGAGGAGACAACCAAAGTCATCTGAGGAGCCAGAGTATATTCCCGTGTGAAGCTCTTAGCAAAAGAAGGCGACCAGGCCCGCGGGCGAGGAAGAAAGGGTGTCCGAAGGAGATTACCAGATTGCATAAAGAAAGTAAAATATAAAGGGGCACACCCCTTTATGAAGTAGAAAAATCCTCTCCAATCACTAATACAAAAGAAAGCTCTTCGCATCGCCTGAGGCTGTGATCCTTTTATCACATTCCAGCAAGTTCCGTCGCGCAGTAACCTGTCCCAATCCTAATACAAAGAAAATCCTACTATGCAACCCGAAATCCACCACCAATATATGCAACCAAAAGCGTGATGCCCGTTCCTCCTCATGATCCATGTAACCGGAGCTGGTACTCAGTTAGTTTGTTTTATGTTTTGTTTTAAGTATCGGTTGATACTTAGTTTGTTTTATATTTGTTTTAAGTATCGGTTGATACCTAGTTTGTTTTATGTTTTGTTTTAAGTATCAGTTGATACTTAGTTTGTTTTATGTTTTGTTTTAAGTATCGGTTGATACTTAGTTTGTTTTATATTTTGTTTTAAGTATCGGTTGATACTTAGTTTGTTTTATGTTTTTTTTAAGTATCAGTTGATACTTAGTTTGTTTTATATTTTGTTTTAAGTATCGGTTGATACTTAGTTTGTTTTATGTTTTGTTTTAA
>LN890946.1:737826-757628 GCA_900010015.1 Tuber aestivum | reverse complement strand
TAGTTTGTTTTATATTTTGTTTTAAGTATCGGTTGATACTTAGTTTGTTTTATGTTTTTTTTTAAGTATCAGTTGATACTTAGTTTGTTTTATATTTTGTTTTAAGTATCGGTTGATACTTAGTTTGTTTTATGTTTTGTTTTAAGTATCAGTTGATACTTAGTTTGTTTTATGTTTTGTTTTAAGTATCGGTTGATACTTAATTTGTTTTATGTTTTGTTTTAAGTATCGGTTAATACTTAGTTTGTTTTATGTTTTGTTTTAAGTATCGGTTGATACTTCGTTTGTTTTATGCTTTGATTGAGTAAGAACATGAGTGAGAATTCATGATCGCACTCAAACACATGTACTTAAAAAGACCGCCGTCTTCCACTCTGGAAATGGCAGACTTCGACAGACAGTATTTTAATATACTTGGTTGAACGGTTATCTTTATTCTCCTATTACATCACCGAAGCCTCCCTTAGTGAGCCTAGAGTTGACAGTTTCCGGTAGACGTCACCTCTCTCCTATTGTACCCGACCACGTGACTAGCGCCCCGGCGTAAACATATTACATTTTTTAACCTCAACGAGTGGTTATAATATGACGAATCAGGGCCTGATGAACCCATGAGGAGTCAGCAACAAGTGGTACCAGCAGAAGCGGCAGGCCACGACGGCCGGCTCCTGCAATAACATAAGTGCGATATAGATCCACTTACGACTCGAAGTGGGCGCGAGATCCCACGAGAAGGCCTGACCCGGAAAAAGGGAAAGAAACCAGACACAGGCACAACACCCGCAGAATTCCTGGCATCACCAGCAAAGGAACGCAAACCACCACGACCTCCGGTAAGCAGCGGTAGCTCTTCTGAGGACGAAGAAAACATGTCTGGACAAGGTACTCCGGCACCCCCGGACCCACTAATCCCACTGGCAGGCCCACCGCAACCAAAGCCAAAAATAAAGCTCCCACAGCCTAAAACATTCTCGGGGAAAGGAGAAGACCTTAGACCAGAAGCATTCGAAAGGTGGATTGTAACAGTGCAACAGTACCTGACAACACACGAAATCGAATTCACACAAATCCCCTCAGGAACCTACCTCGGAGCTTTCTGTACAGATGATGCAACAGAAGCCTACCAACAATGTATTGCGGAATACCGCAAGCCAGACAAAGTACGAGCATTGACTATTGCCAACTTCCTAAGGGCATGATTCCAATCATCCCGCAACAAAGATGAAATATTTGCCAAATTCAATGCCATCCAACAAACCCACGGAGGAAGAACGGACAAAATAACCAAAACGGCAACCACACTACTCATGTACCATAGCCCGTTACTGACTGGAATGATATCAGCATACACCCTTAAGAAACAATTCTACGAAAGCATGCACAACAAACTGCGCCAAGTGGTGGAACCACACGAGGCAGCAGCTGATGACATCCATGGGATAATCGCCAGAGCAGAAAAACATGATGCTATCCTATAGGATACGAACGTGTATAAAACACACGAGACTAAGGAAAAGAAAAGGCAGCAGTACAACCCTACCGGGAACCAGAAGAAAAAGGAAAGGACAAGCCCACAGAGCAACCAGCGACAGCGACAGCGAAAGGAAAATAATGAGTGCTTCGAATGCGGAAAAAAGGGGCACTACGCTAAAGATTGCTACAAACGGAAAAACAAAGGTAAGCCCATAAAAAAGGAAGCCTCCACCAACCCCCTCGAAGAAGAAGAACAAGAAGACTACATTGAAGAAGTAAGCATCAATTTGGTAACGGCAACGATCGACTGTTATAAAACAACCCCGACAAATACGAGGATACACCCCTTCCAGTCACTGGAGGGAACAGTGAATATCAATGGGTACCCAGCAAGGGTCCTGTTTGATACCGAAACAATAGGTTCTGACATCCTGAGTAACACGTTTGTGGCCACGCACGGCATGAAAACCCAACCTACGAGACACCCAGTAACACTCAACATGGCAATGAAAGGATCTCGTTCGACCAGTAATACCCAGACAACTACTACGGTGAAGATTGGGAAGGCAAACTTCCCAAACAACCCCATGCTAATCGGGAACATAGCGAAATACGATGCACTCCTCGGAATGCCATTTATGACATGTCACAAAGCAAGTATTGGGTGCGGCGACATGACAATTACCTTCCCAGATCAGAAAGTAAAGGTATCATGCAAACCAACTAGTGGAGAACACCGAACGGTGGTAACAGAAACGGGACAAACTATATTGGAGGAATTTGCCGACGTCTTCCCTGACAAGATACCACAAGGATTGCCACATTTGCGAAAGATCAACCACCGTATACAACTAATCCCCGGATCACAAATCAAAGACGAACCTACGTACTCGATACCTGAAGCGTACAAATCCAAATTGCATGAGTAGACCCAAGCAAAGATAAAACAAGGAGTTATTTACCGCGAAGCGGTAACAGGAGTAGCCCCTATGTTCGTGCAACCCAAGAATGACAAAGATGGAATAAGACCCCTGGTTGATCTCAAACGTCGCAATGATCAAATCATAAAAGACACACCCTCAATACCCCGGCAACAAGACATCATAAATGCGGTAGGACGAAGAAAATACCGGAGTAAGATAGATCTCCGCGATGCATATTTCCAAACAAGAGTGGACCCCAGGGACGAGAAAAACAACTCCTTCAAATCATTATTCGGAACCATGATTAGCCGAGTAATGCTACAAGGGGATAAAAATGCACCCGCCACATTCATGCGAATAATGGAGAATCTGTTAGGAGAATACCTACATGATTTTGTGTGGGTGTACATCGACGACATCCTAGTATTCTCAGACACGGCCGAAGAACATATGAACCACCTACGGAAAGTTTGCGAAAAACTGCGCCAGGCACAGTACTACGCGAGCAAAAAGAAATCAGACCTATTTGCCGAGAAACTAGACATATTGGGACATATTATTGACGACAACGGCATCCATGCACCCCCTGAAAAGATACGCGCCCTGGAAGACTGGACCATACCAGTGAACAAAAAGGAGTTACAACGATTTTTGGGATTACTCAACTATGTGGCACAGTTTATGCCACATCACGCCACCTTAGCAGGACCCCTCACAGACCTAACTGGTGGGGCCAAGTGGGTATGGACAGCAACACATGATCAAGCATTCAGAAACATTAAGCGATTACTACAGGAACAGGCAGTCATGCAGCCCCTGAAGGACTCGCGGGAACCGATATGGCTGATAACCGACGCATCTGACATAGGAGTAGGAGCATGGGTAGGACAAGGACCTACATGCGACACAGCTCGACCACCAATACTCCACAGCAGAAAGTTTACTAATACGCAAATGAATTATGGAACAACAGACAAGGAAGCATTAGCCATAGTGGATGCCCTGCACAGTTTCAGCCACATCCTGATGGGAAGAAAATTCACGATAGTTACACACCACCGCCCTCTAATATTCCTGAAGACAATGAGGCAACCTAGCAGGAAACAAATTAGATGGGTAACAGAACTCAGCAAATACGATACACAAATAATATACCAGGAAGGAAGCAAAAACTATTTAGCTGACGCGCTCTCCCGGATATACGAAGACATCACTCAAGAAGAAGACCCTCTCTATGCTCAAGACACTACAATCCAAGAGGATAACCTAGCAGATACTACAGAATTCGAACGGAACCCATCAAGTTACAAAGCTAGAATGTCCAACTATCAGCCACCCTCAGTCACAGACATCCCAAATTCACCCCCTGCACTCCAAGAACCCGAGAGTTGGTCCGCAGACCATACCATCCGTGATTGTAACGACTGGGGAGACCGAGTTACCCACACTGGCACCCCCCCTGAAGATCGGGACCATGCGTGCCTCCACTTTACTGCATGCGACATTGATGAATGCAATTACCATGCAAGCGACAAACTAGGTTCTGGATACTCACCTAGACCAAAATCAAACCAGTCAGGAACATCCTACGATACCCCCAATGAAGAAACATATCGAGAATGCAACAACTCACATCAGAAGCCGACACACCCCAGCAAACCCAACAAACCCCCTTCTACCACCCCCGGCCAGGAACATGGATCGCCCCATCCAGGTTGGAAATACCGACTGAAGAACCACCCAGCAGCCCGCCACCATTTCTCCTGACAAGTGACACGAGTCAAGAACCACACCTATCCAGGTTAAGCGAAGAATCAGAAACATATGTGCACAAAGTTATCGAATCAGTTATACCACCGGCAATGGATGAATATCGTAGACAATTATACCAACCTATCGCGGATGCCACTAGTCACTGACGAATAACAGCCAGAAGTACCGAGATTGAAAGAGAACAAGCGACCTTCTTGGTATGTAAAAAGATGGAAAATAACCTAAGGCAACAAATGATCAAAGCCTACCGAAGCGACCCACTGTACGACAAATTACTAAGCGGTGCCTCAGTGGACCTCAACCTCTACGAAGTCGATGATGGACTAGTGTACTCGCCAACCCAATATGGGGCGTGGTACCTGTATATCCCTCATGGCTATGCTGGGAATAGAGAAACCTTACGAGAATACATCATAAGAGAGATCCACAACGATGGCCACCACAGCGCGAAAAGAAATCTCCACTATGCCACCAGTTATTTCTTTTGGCCACAAATGAGCAATGACTTCCACCATTATGTCGCACAACGCGACACTTGCCAGACCAATAAGCCACGCACGCAACTTCCCAAAGGAACTGCGAAAACACTCCCGATACCATCAGAAGTTTTTGAATCACTTGCCATTGACTTTGCGGGACTCTTCAACAAATCTGACGGATACGACACAATCATGGTAGTCATAAATAGACTCAGCGCATGGACCTGGTTCATACCCACTAAGGCAACCAATATGACAGAACAAACCATTGCAGAATTGACGGAGCATGTATGCACCCCGCATGGGTACCCATGCTCTATAGTCACCGATGCAGACCCATGGTTCACCTCCAAATTCTGGCAACAATGGTGCAAGTCACTAGGTATCGAACACCTCTGTACTCAGCCAGGGCACCATGAAACCAACGGACAGGTAGAGCGATGAATCAGAGAATTGAAAACAGCAATGCGAAATATTACGAACAAGAGACAGAATAACTGGAAACCAGCATTGGCCGAAGCAGCGGCAAGCATAAACGGATCGTATACGGAAACTTACGGGTCCTCGCCGTATGCCATAGTATACGGGAAGGATTACCCAATAATGAAAACACTCCAATTCGGGAAATCATCGGTACCAGCCACTGATGAGTTCCTAAACAGGCACCAGGAAATGAGAAACCTGGTATTCCAGAACCTCCAATTGGCACGATTCCGAACGACCCGGAAGGCAGCCAAACGATGGAGAGTGCACAAACGAATTCCAAACAGGGAACAAATATTAGTATATAGAAGCCAGTTTGCGACCCAGTCAGGAAGAAGCAAGAAACTAGAACCCATGTGGAGAGGTCCATTTACGGTAATCGGATTTGATGAATACACAGAAAGTTATATGGTAAAAATGGATGCAAAGATGTACCGGCGCTCGGAAGGCACTTTCCATGCAAGTTCGATAAAGAGGTATATACCAAACGATGACACAAAGTTCCCAGGACGCACCCACAGAAGACCAGCACCAATACTGGTAAACGAGCATCCTGAATGGGAAGTGGAAGAAATCCTAGACCATCGACAGCGATATGACAAGGACGAATTCCTCATTAAATGGAAGGGGTATCCTCAAAGCGAAAATAGTTGGGAACCGACCGAGGGACTCGGAAATGCTACTGAACTAATCCACGAATGGTGGAATAACAATAAGGAGGAAGACCCACCAACAATACTCCAAGTAACTATGTGCTGGGCACCAACATTACCCGAAATAAACAGATGGGAGCATACACCATGGACGCCTAAGGGATTCTGGGCACCATACAGTGACAACGAATTTTCCCCTGAGAACGCAACGGAGGAGGACTTGGAATCACCCACACCTTCAGAAATCTAAGCGAGGCCCACACACACATCCTACACGAAACCCATGCACCCACACCTTCAGAAATCTAAACGAGACCCACACACACATCCTATACGAAACCCACACACCCACACCTTCAGAAATCTAAGCAAGACCCACACACACATCCTACATGAAACCCACGCACCCACACCTTCAGAAATCTAAGCGAGACCCACACACACATCCTACACGAAACCCACGCACCCACACCTTCAGGAATCTAAACAAGACACACATACAGACCCAGCACAGAAACTACACACCTGTGCACCCTCCCAGAAGCACATAAAAGGTGCACTTCGCACCCGCATACCAGACAGACACCAGCTCCCCCATCGCACTGCAACCCAATCGCCCCGCCCTACAGACCAACCCCGCTGCACTCTGCCCTACTATACATTACCCTTACTATACATTACCCCACCATGCATAACTCGGACTTCACGAGACTCAGCAAGAGAGACTCCTACCTATGGCGCCTGAACTTTAAACGCATGGGCGACATACCCACCCTCCAAAGACGACGAGCAATCTACATATTCTGTTGCCTGGGATGCAACCAGATGGATTGCAAATTCACAAGTGTGGTATGGAACCCGTTCAAAAAAGCCTACCATCGGAAATGCGCCCTGGCGGTTTTTACCAGCTATACCTGCAGAGTCTGCGCCGGGCCGGACTACGATGACGGATGCATTGGGAGCCCAGCGTGTTTTTATAACTGCCAATGCCATTCAGCTTTCGAGGATGACGATGAGGTTAGCAAGGCTCGGAATTCGTTTCTTTCTTTGTTTGGATAAAGTTGAAACTTTTTTTGGATATTGTAGGAGGGTTTTGTTTTGTTTTGGGAAATGTAACCAGAGCTGGTACTCGGTTAGTTTGTTTTATGTTTTGTTTTAAGTATCGGTTGATACTTAGTTTGTTTTATGTTTTGTTTTAAGTATCAGTTGATACTTAGTTTGTTTTATGTTTTGTTTTAAGTATCGGTTGATACTTGGTTATTTTTATGCTTTGATTGAGTAAGAACATGAGTGAGAATTCATGATCGTACTCAAACACATGTACTTAAAAAGACCGCTGTCTTCCACTCTGGAAACGGCAGACTTCGACAGACAGTATTTTAATATACTTGGTTGAACGGTTATCTTTATTCTCCTATTACACCACCGAAGCCTCCCTTAGCGAGCCTAGAGTTGACAGTTTCCGGTAGACGTCACCTCTCTCCTATTGTACCCGACCACGTGACTAGCGCCCCGGCGTAAACACGTTACAATCCAGGTAGCCGTGACACCTACCCAGATTTGCATTCTTCCTGATTTCTATGGTAGTTTTACTATTAAACAACCTCTTTTTATAATACTCTCCTAATAATAATATTATTATAACAGATTAAATTCGATAAAATTTCTTGATGTCATATAACTTCTGAACCAGAAACCCTATTTTGCCAGTTCTTGGCATTGAAACCCTGTCTTGGCACCAAAACTAGCACAGCCACAAGTAACACATTTTTTTCAGCCTGGTGCACGTTTTGAATGTCAGGAACCATAACACCAAACAATTGTATTGCCACAGGAAGAAGGCTTGGTGCAAGACGTTAGGAAATTCTGGATCGGGGGGACGAAAGGAAACAAAAGGTGGAATCTAAAAGTTAGCAAGAAATAGAAGCTAAGAGGGTAAGACCGGGCATGAACGGGCTTGGGGGGGTGGGCACTGGGGTAATCACCAAAACCCCTCCCTTATTCCGGACACCATTTGTTAGTTATAAAGTTAAGAATTCCAATAAGTAAAGTCACCACTAGCCCTCCATGACCGTAGGCTTTCCAATCAACAAAAATTTAATTCCCCCCAGATACAATACAGCTCCACCGCAAGCAGCTCATAAAACAAGGCCCAAGCTTGGTTGCTTATCGGTGATCGTAGATAAGTTCCGCAGAGCGACAACTCGGGTTACACTGTGAATACACTGTCCATTAGAGGACGATCGAGCGCATGCCTCCGGCCCCACTTTGATGCATTCACAAGCTATAAGTCGGTGAGATTGGGTAAATATATATACTCGTGCCAAGGTTGCAGCTAGGGCGCTGCAACCCCCGAAAATTCGCTGGCTCAGTTTTCGGCGGCACTCATACTG
This sequence comes from Tuber aestivum, assembly GCA_900010015.1. Taxonomy (NCBI): domain Eukaryota; kingdom Fungi; phylum Ascomycota; class Pezizomycetes; order Pezizales; family Tuberaceae; genus Tuber; species Tuber aestivum. The sequence continues at coordinate 749,451 of LN890946.1, read as the reverse complement.
AGTGCCCGACAGCTCAACGTCAGTTTGCAGCTCAACGTCAGATTGTGGCTCAATGCAATTTTGTGGCTCAACCACACTTTGTGGCTTACCCACCCCATCACAAAATACAATATTATATAATATTTAAAGGTCATAGCAATTGCTAACTATCCCTGATGACCCAGAGTAAGAATTATATACTTTTTAGTGATAATAACTAAGAAAAATTACATGCTAAAAATACAGTTGTCTTGATCTTGATCATGGGCCACAAACTTTTCTACCTCACTTATGGTTTACATAATATTTTACTTAGCTCAATTTCTAGTAACTACATCCTAACTTATTACCTTATACAGCTAATATTTAAATTAAGATATTTTTCCTTTATAAACTAGAAAGAAATTGCAAATATACTCATAGTAAACTAAAATTTATAGCAAAGGTACATTGAACCATGGAGCTCTGCTAAGCCACAAAGTGTGGTTGAGCCACAAAATTGCATTGAGCCACAATCTGACGTTGAGCTGCAAACTGACGTTGAGCTGTCGGGCACTCAGTATGAGTGCCGCCGAAAACCGAGCCAGCGAATTTTCGGGGGTTGCAGCGCCCTAGCTGCAACCTTGGCACGAGTAGGTATAAGAACTTTAGAGAAACCCTGATTGGCCCTTGGTATTGTCCCTTTGTAGGCGGGTTTTCAACTATGGTGCCTTGCACTCGAAAAGTATGCCACGCGCCATGTAACACGCAACGCCCAATCCTCCAAGAAACTGGCACTGTATCCTAAATCCTGTCTCTGTATTAAAATATTAACCCTCATTCACAACAATATCATAAATTAATTGCATATTCATTTCAATACTTCTCACTCTTATATTCATTTTATACTTCCAACCCTTTTATAGTAGGGAGATTTAGCCTTTCTTACTGGAAATTACAACATAATAGATCATAATTTACTTTTAGCATCAGATATGCATCCACCTCCGCCTATTAATTTACTGTTGGTTTGTGATCTCGTTGAGAATATCATAACAGTTAATATTTTACCACAGAGACAGTATTTAGGGTACAGTACTAGTTTCTTAGAGGGTTGGGTGTTACATGTTGCATGGAGCACGGCATACCTTTTGAGTGCAAGGCACCATAACTATGACACAATATCATACCATACTGGGAGCCTCACCATTCGCTTCACCGTTAGACCCCATTTAACTTCTTTCATCTCTTGCCCATTCACCTCATAACCTCACAGCCATACCATACTCAACTATGGCATGACCACTTTCCTCGTCACCCGTCATTCATTTCTCTCGTTCTCGGGCATACAAATTGACAGCTATATCGAGTGATAAATAATGATCACAACCGCAGCGAAACCACATCGACAGGTTAGAAAATGGATACTAGCCCCTTCAGTTAGTGGCCATGCGCCATAGTAGCCAGTGGTGTAAAGAACTTTTAGATTTTACCCTCACTTCATTAGTTGAACTCTTGCATTCTTGCAGTTGCTGCAGTATGCTACACTGCTCCTAAGAGTAACAGGCGATAGTTCTGGTTGGGCTACGTTTGGCCCAGTGGGTGGGTCTATACGACTGTAAGGGTACGGCATCGGAGCTGGGGGATATCGCTCTCTCCCTCCTGCACGGGATACTTGCTGACGGGGTGAGTACGTTCAGATCAAGAGTTGATGTAAGACAACTTTTAAGATTAGACCCCCGAGTTCCATTTAAGCCGGAGACCAATCCTCCCTCCCATCACTGTGGATATTGTTCGCCTTTTTTCCTTTTTTTTTCATGGCGGATGGGACTACATGCAGCTATGCAACATAACTTAAGGAGGCCACCCCTCCGGTACACTTCCCTGGGTCAGAAAAAAAAATGGACTCTAAGCTTCATGCATACTCTGTAGATAAAACAAACACGTGACCAAGAGGTATGGAAGTCCAGTGGAAGCTGAAGTGAAATGAATCAAAACAAATACGGCAAGGCAAGACAAAAATTAACAGCGCCAAATGTTGAAATTAATAAAACCATTGGCTATGATCGTAAGAGAGTGTCTCGTGGTTCTTGCCATTTTGCGTTCATCCCCGGAGCCTAAGACCGGGTCTGATTCCTTTCTCTCGTGGACTAGAAGCTTCCTTCACACATACCTAGCATCGCTTGGCCTTCATCATGCGACATACCATCGTCGACATACCATCGTCTCAACTCTGCACTAGTCCCTAATCTCTAACTCAACCACCATCACCATCGTTTCCAAATCCTCCGAAACTTCTAGACAAACTATGCTTCACCACCTGTCTCATAATGTGTTCCCTCTCTTGACCCTTGATACGCACGCCTAACGACCTTACTCGAGTAGAACCATACGACTCTTTGACCACATCCTATCTAACATATGTGGAACCTTTCGTGCCACACCAGGGAGATGGAAGCTTCACGAATTTCAACAGAAATGGTGTCAGCCAAATTGCAATTGGGGGGTTGGAAGAGAAACTAATAGATAGGATGAATATTAATCATCATATCACAAGCTCAATCATAGTTCGGGCCAAGGACATCGGGTGGCGCTGCTATCTAGCCGTCCAAGTTGGGTGGGAGCACGATCGGAAGCCCCAAGCCGTATCAATATGCATACCTGTCCACGGGCGTAAAGAAGAAGTGGGCGTGTATGAGGCACGGTGACTCTGTCCAGCTCAAGGAATTTCAATATATTTTGGTGTTGCGGTGTTTTTGGAAGGGGTTTTTGCTCCGCACACTATAGCGGGGCTTAGATTCTCCAATCGAAGGCTGGGATTCCCGTAGCTAGAGTGCCCCTCTAGTTAGTTTATTCAGAAGTATCAGGCATCTCGGGGGATAGTAAAAACTGTAGCCGGAGGGAGTATTTCACACGGCAGTTCGGATAGGGGCAGGACAGTACGAACCTAAAATATATAGGTTAGTAAGAAGAAATCCAGAGAAATATATTTCCTAAGCTAGGGATCGTGGGGAAGGCCACGCCTTTTTACAGTGAGAGAGCGCTTTTAAGAGGGGGTTGATGATGACCAGCGATTGAGGAATCGGTCCATCAGCTATCGGACGGCGCCAAGGCTAGGAGGATCTTAGCGCACATGATGGAGTTTCTCTACTTAATGTATATTAACGACCCAGAAAAGGTGAAGTGGCTTCTGGGACCACTCGGCCCGCGGCTGCCACGGTGTGGCGCTGGTTTCACAAAACTCATCAAGGATGGTCAGGCCTACAGTGGTGCCCATCTCCCACACTTGGCAATGGTGACCCCGCTTTCCTTCCACTCTCACGAATTCAATCTCCCAACGCCACCATATCACACCAACCTATCCTCCAACTTTATAGCAGTCCGAAGAGCGAAGTACAGAAAAAATGTCTCGAGATCCCAATTTTGTTGGCCAGCTTCTCCCTAATACCGATTCCTCGGGACATGATAACTCTCCTAATACCACCAGATCTCTAAATCGTAACGCAAACTTCCTTAACAACAACAACTGTTTCAACACTAATAACAACATTACCGTCAACGATGACCGGTCTGAAATCCTAACATGGTTGTCTCCCCTCGAGCCTAGCTTACGGCATGACGACGTCAAAATGCGCCGGGTTGACAATGTTGGAGACTGGATTCTGCGGACAGAGGAATTCCAAAGCTGGCAGAGTGCTGGTGTTCAGGATGAATCGCAGAAGGCAACTATATTTTGCTACGGAAATCCGGGGGTTGGCAAAACCCACATAAGGTAAGAGACTCCGAAGAGAATAGAAACAGGTTCTTCATTCTGACAAGCCGCTATTTTAGCTCTCTAGTAATAGATACCCTGTGCGATGCGGCCAGCAATGCCGGAGACGAAAATGTGGCTATAGCATGCTTCTACTTCGACTTTGCCGTCCAAAAAGAGCAGTCCGCGACAAGCATCTTAGGCGCGCTTCTAAAGCAGGTTGTCAGCGGTTTTGACCAAATTCCCAAGGAAATAATGGATCCGTTTAAGAAGCATAAAAAAGCCATAGGTGGCCGGAGACTAGGGATTTCTGAGATCGTGAAGCTTTTGGGAAGCCTCTCGTCTACCCGGCCCACGTTTTTCTGCCTCGACGCGATGGACGAATGTGCAGAAGCGGATCGAGCTAAAATCCTTCTTTCACTACGGGACATTACCCTAATTTCCCCAACTATACGAGTGTTCATAACCGGGAGACCGCATCTCCGTGTTGAGGTCGAAAGGCATCTCCCTGGGGGGGTCGTATCTATGTTGATAAGTCCACGAACGGATGACATTTTTCGATACATCCATACAAAACTCCTGGAAGATACAGCCTCTGATGAGATGGACGAGACGCTGGAGCAAGAAATTGTGAAGAAAATTCCGGAAAGTGTCTCAGAGATGTAAGAAGGGCCAGCTAGATGGGGAATCCTGGTCAGTGGATCGGCTGACATATATCTCTAGATTTCTGCTAGTCTCCTTGAATCTCGACGCAATTTTGCAGGAGACGACCATTCGCGGCCGACGGGAAAGGCTCAGGGTAATGACGGATGGGTCAGGGTTGGAAGATGCCTACGGTGCAACATTAGATCGGATCAAGGCACAGGGGGTCAGAAATCAAGACTTGCCATGACTGCCCTGATGTGGATATGCTATTCGGAGCGGCCGCTGAGACCGGAAGAGCTGTGTTACGCCCTGGCGGTGGAAATAGGATCGTCTGATTTTGATCCGGACAATGTTCCCTCGATACGGACCGTGCTAAGTTGCTGCCAAGGACTGGTGGTTGCGGATAAGGAGGGGTCAACTGTCCGATTGATACACTACACATTACAAGAGTACCTAACCGGTCATTCCGACATTTTCCAGAGCCCTCACTCAGCAATCGCGGAGACCTGCTTGACATCTCTGAATTCGCAGCAGGTAATAGCCCTTTCCGCCACGCACCCTCAGAGCTCTCAACCGATACCCTTCCTCGAATATTCTGCCTTATACTGGGGAACCCACATGAAAAAGGAACCCTCTGATCGCGGTAAAATTCTTGCACTAAAGCTCTTTACCCACTACGAATGCCATGCATCAATTAAGATACTCTTAGAGCACACACTCGGACACCCCCTCCAGGAGGCAGACTTCCACAAGTTTACGGGGCTACATTGTTCGTGTATCTTTGGGCTTGCTGAGCTTACGGGGGCTTTGATAGAGATGGGTGGTGCTGATGTAAACGGCGTGGATGATTTTGGTGCTACGCCGCTCATATGGGCCGCTAGGTGTGGGCATGAGAGAGTGGTGAAGCAGTTACTGGAACAGGAAGACGTTATCCCCGATAGGCCAGGAAAGGATGGCCAAACAGCAATCTCGTGGGCGGCCAAATGTGGACATGAGGCAGTAGTAGAACTGTTACTAGGCCAGGGAAACGTCAATCCCGATAAGTCAGACTGCTACGGCCAAACGCCAATCTCTTTGGCTGCGGAAAATGGACATGAGGCAGTGGTTAAGCTATTACTAGGAAGGGAAGACGTCGACTCCGATAGGCCAAGCCACATTAGCAGGGCGCCAATATCGTGGGCCGCTAAGTGTGGACATGAGGCAGTGGTGGAGCTGTTGCTTGGGCAGGTAAACGTCAATCCCGATAGGCCAGACTACTGGGGGCAAACACCAATCTTGCTGGCTGCCAGGGATGGACACGAGGCGGTGATTAAACTTCTACTAGGGCGGGAAGACGTCAGCGCCGATAAGCCAGACGACGGTCACCGAACACCGATCTCGCACGCCGCTGAGTATGGATATGAGGCCTCGGTGAAGCTGTTACTGGGGCGGGGGGACGCCAACCCCAATAGGCCGGACCGCTACCGCCGGACACCAATTTCGTGGGCTGCCCAGAACGGACATGAGGCAGTAGTGCAGCTGCTACTGGAGCAAGAAGACGTTGACCCCCATACGCAAGACAGGTACGGCCGGTCACCACTCTGGTGGGCTTCTGGGGATGGACATGAGAAAGTGGTAGAGCTACTGCAATCGCGGAAAGCCGGCGACAGCAACAAGCCGGACACCGAGGCCCTACCGCACCCTCGTCAGCCGCAATTGGGTGGTGTGAGTCTGTCGTCAATTAACAAAGGACCCGAAAGCCCTACCCGCACTGCCGATTAAGCTCAAGCAATGCAATGCTTGGGTGGATGTGGAGTCTTATGTTCCCGGATTGAAGATGGGGCGCGAATTTTGGCCTAATTTGTTATGATATCTCGCTATGTAGGGGGCTTCTAGCTAGGATAGACTTTGCTTTCAAAAAATTTATTCTCGTTCTCTACACCCTCACCATCCCTCTCTTTCCCCTCCCACCCGTTCTGTGAATATAGGTGCCCATCAGACGCCAAGTACTCATACACAGAACACTTAACGTAGTGGGAGAACCAAAACTACGATAAGGGCTCCTATTCTTGCTGATAAGGAACTCCCTTGTCCAATATCTCTAAATGTGCTGCTGCAATGATTGCCCATCCAAAAAAAAACTTTAGCATCATTGATTCCCACAATCCCACACGAGGGAGCATTTGGTTACGCCGGAAAGACCGCAACGAAACTAGGGAAACACAATGAACAAAGTGTCGAGGAGGTGCGCGCACGATAGATCGAGACGAAGGTGCTTTGTGTGAGGAGGATGTGAAGAGAAGAGAGTTCGTTCTATTCTAATGAATGGATGCTACCTGTGAGCTGTTTATACAGACAAAACCACAGATGGGACTCAGCCCCAACTGAATACGTACACACACACACAATAATTTACTTGTTGACCCAAACCATTGCACATATGGTTCCGCCGCCCATACATCAACATCTCCAGGTATTCAGACATACACAATCACACATCTTCTCATGTGCTCCCCCAGACAAGCAATATACTACCAGGATTATCATTCCGTCAGAAATTACCCGATTGGGTAAGGATCTCTTGTGCGAATACGAAAAATGTCGAGGGGGGGGTCTCTTTGGGGTGTGGCAATTCGGAAAAATGGTTGGTTGGTCTCGGCCCTTCACGAAGTTTTGTAGCAGATTCACACTATTTTTATTATTTATTTTTATTTTCCCTCCTAACCAACGCTGTCCAGGCTAGCCTTCTTGCAAGTGCGATGGTTGATCGTCTACCTGGCTATTGAACTCGCGGAATTGATTAGTGGCTAAGCGATTAAGGTAGTAGGTTCGTCTAGTCCTTCCTATCCATGCGAAATAGTCTACACTGGGAAACTTAAGAAGGTGATGGTTGGGGTGGCTGGTAGCGTCACACAGAGCCGCACAAGTGCCGTGGCTGATACCGGCACGGTACATACTTCATTTTGTGGTCGGCTATCAACATCTCCCCATGTTCCCCTGCAACAACACCCGCTGAACAGCTTGAACCATTTCCTTCCCCCAAAATAACCCAGCACCCGGCCCGCCCCAACTTATACCCCACCCTCGGTCAGCGCTGGAAATCTAAAGCTCACATTAGCCTTTACCGCATACCCCCCTAGGCATCGCCCTAAGCGAGAACCATGCCAGTGCAATCCCCATGGCGAGGCGGCTGCGACACAAGCCACGCTTGCTACTACGCTAACCGAGGCGAAGAGGGAGAATGAGAAGCAAGACGCGAAGTTGAGAAAGAGGGGGACGTTAGAGGAAATGAACAAGATACTAATGGCTCAGACTCAACAGACAAAGCCGGTAATTTCATTCGCGATCGTAAAGGAGGATGAGAGGAGTGCCCATGGTCAGGAAAAGCGTAGAGGGGGAAGAGGGCGTGCAATAGAGGGGAAGGATAGGTGAGCCGAGAGTGGGCGTAGCGGCCCATGTAACAGGAATGGTGCAGTTGAGAGAGCCAGAGGAAGAGGCATTCGACCTGCCACCACGAGATTTACACCAAGTGGCGGTTTCGGAGCACGAGGGGCTAGGTCACGGCTTGCAGTTACTTCCTACAGACGGTATTGTAGAGGGGGCAGGATTACTAGTTAGTCTATGCCCAAGGTGAGGAGAGGAAGGAAGCAGGTCATTGGGAGCCACCAAGCGGGGAGGATATTTAGGAGGTGAAACAACTGTGTCTGGTGTTTGGAGTTATGGATGGATGAACAGGAGTTTGTTGCACTAATATATTACCATAGTATCGTTTCGTAGAGTCGGATTGGAACTCAAGACATCTGAGCCGACGATGAGAGCGTACCGTACTCGAATACTGGAGTACAGTACTTTACTCCCAGTTGCTACTCTTTAAACGAATCCCGAGAGGTGATTGGGCAGACCCTACTACCGTAGTACTAATCCGACTCTTACGAGGCGATACTCAATTGAGAATACTACTTGTATAATACCGGGACACTCAGCATAGCTCCAGATGACCAAGTGGGCCGGCAAACGGCATTGAAAGGAATCATAAGATATCGCCCTCTAGTCTATCCCCGTGCCATCTTCAGGACCTTGGACATCGGCTAACTAAATTACCGGCCATTCTGGCTCACTAGTACATTCTCAGCCCCCAGCCACGAGCTTGAAACCCTTACTAGGCTCAATTTCACTTGCTGTAATACTTGTATGATACGCTACCTCCGAGTCCTACCCCAACTCCAAACACTCTCACTTTACCCAATTTCCCAAGCTAGTTTATCTTTATAAATTAACAGCAGCCCCCCTCCACAATGTGGCCAGATTGATGAAGCAACTTGAAACCCTAGTCCCACCAAAGGGGTACGCAGGGTGGAGAGTGACCGGGTCATAGAGTGTCTCTATTTTGAAAGTGTTGAGTAGATAAAGAGATATAATTCATATTGCATATCCCATCCAATGCACATCATAGCAAAGGTATCTTCAGCTGAACTGGTCTACTAGAAAGTCATAAATAGAACCAAACTTTTCCCTATGAGAGCATCTTCCCGCTACACTCCTTCCGAGCTCAAGGGCTTCGTTTCCAGAATTATGATATATCTTTTTCTTCTTTCACATGGTATACTATAATGCAATATGCTACTTTACTGTACGCTACAGTACCAGTTGCAGTAAAGTTATTGGATACTCCCAGCTGTCCGAGTCCCATATTCTATCCATCAATTATCGTTCAGGGAATATACCGGGAAGAGCTAGATCTGGAATTAGGACCACGCAGGATTCTGATAACAACTAAAAATTCATACCCCACATACTTGGGGATCGCTGAACTCCAGAGATGGTGGTATAAAAAAGCTATCGAAAACCTCCTGTCTTCTAGCATTGCTTGTTACTCTTACCGTAGGCCCGAGGGGGCGAGGCAAGCCCCAGAAACTACCTTCTCTTAAGAATATGGGAAATCAATTGCTATATGAATTAGAGGAAAACTCTGTAGTTATTGATAGATATTTATAGCCTATGACCTTTGAGTTGGAGTGTTTCTCTGAGGCCTGGGTATGTTATCCAAGAGTGTACTATGATGGTATTCACAATCCACATTTGATGCTGCACAAGTCTACCGTTTTGCTAATATTGGGACTTTGGTAGGTCATTGAGGGCAGGGAGGGGGGGGGGGGGGGGCAGGTGGTGGAAACGGTAGAAGGGATACCAGTTACTACTGGAATCTGGAATGTCTTACTGAGTAATAATAGATAAAAGGACGTATGGTGAATGCCGTCTAGATACAGCACCAAGTGGGATGCAACGGGGGACACTTCACCCTTAAATTTGGCCTAATACCTGGAGGTTTAGGTTTAAATTCCTAGGGTACCGGTACTTGATATATTTTCTCTTATTACAATACCATACTCATCATTTTGATTATGTCAGACTATTTTTAGTAGATTAATTAACCCTAGGTACTCGAGTACACTACCGGTATTTTCCTACCCTATATTTGCCGAGGCGTCCCCCATTGCATCACCTGTTGCATCACCCGTTGCCTCCCCCGTTGCCTGCACGGTAGTGTTGCCCGCTTCTTAACAGAGGTCTCATCTTCAGGGGCGCAGCTCTGATCCTACTCGCACGATTGAGGGGCATAGCGAAGTTACTCCTTGAATTGAAGCATCAAAAGTGCCGAGTACGGTATGTTGGGTGATATCGTGGTCGGGGGGTGGTCTGGGGGAGGTGATTTACGCAAAGGTGTTAAAAGGGGCCGTGGGGCATAATCACCGTTTCTATGAGGCTTAGAGGCTGTAAACTAAGAGAGATCCTCGCTATGCGCGTGATCAGAAGCTAGTGGTTTGGTATTTGCGAGGGCGAATTAAGTTAATATTAATGACAATTTTTCGCGTGAGGTACTGAGATTTCCGGTCAAGCCCGCCTACTCTGCCACCGCACGGGATGAAAGTTGGGAGGGTGTCGGTGTGGACTGGAGTAGAATGAAACTTGGGTGTCAAAGGCAAGGGAGGTGGAGCGGCACATGCACTAGGGGTATTCAAAGTTAAGAAACAAGACTTTTACGTAAATACAACAAATTAAGCCTTGCATTAGCGTGTATGAGAGATTTAGGAAATAGTGTAAGCAGATCATACGTAGTATATTTGAGAGCTCCGAAATGAAACAAGAAACAGGATAATTGTTAGATTAGGATAAATTAGTATGAAATAAATTGAAAAATTAGGTTTAAGGCGATGGACTTGAAATCATCCCATAAGAAAATCAACAAATACTACAATCATGATAACCTATCTTTTCTTATCTACAAGAGAATACAACTTAAATGGCAACGGAGCACTCAGTTTGGACGGCCGCAGAAACAGAACAGCTGGTAGGTTGGCTGGAAGAACCTGAAAATCTTCGAAAGATAAAAAAAGGTTCCGGAGTTACAAAGAAGCAAGTTGTTAGCAAGATTGCTGCCAGGATTCCTACAAAACCTTTAGTAAAGGTTGGATACAAATACAGCAATTTGCTAAAGTCATATCGAGAGGCAGTGAATCTAAATAGTCAATCAGGATGGGGGTTGACAGCAAGCGATTTAGATGAGGGTAAAAGGTCATTAAGAGGTATGTAAATATACTTGGTTTCTATTACAAATAAAAACTATATTGTACAGAAATTATATATGAAAAATAATACTAATAATATAAAAATACAAAAATATGAGCAGAAAAACTACTCTCTCGATGCGCATATTTTTTCCGCCTGGATGCAATTCCAGGAGACCGGCCAAATGTACGTCCTCCAGTCCAATTCAATTCTGGCTCCCATCCACAAGATATAGCAAAGTCAGTTGAGAACCTAATCTCTGCAATGGAGCAAGGAGGGGCGGAGAGGAGAAGTGTAGGAGAGGAGGAAAGAGATTTGGAAGAAGAAAGAAGGGAGATGATCAGAGGAGAGGGAAGTGAAAGGAGGACAAAAGCGTTAAAAGAAGGAGAAGTAGGAATCAGAAAAGAGCTCAGCTTTGAAGAGGAAATAGGAGGAGATAAGGAAGGAGGTTCTATTTATCTATCACAAGAGTCAGCAATGGTTATGGGTGAAAATGAGTATATGATAGAACCAGATGAAACAGGTAATGGAAGAAATGATATTACAGAAAGTCAGGAAGGTTAGTACTAGACCTGATTTCGATAAAGTTAATACTAACTATCAGTATAAAAAAATATAAAGAAATAGGAGAACAACTATCGGATGATATAGGATATGGGGAGGAAATCGGAGGAGGAAGAAAGGCTGGAAGCACACGAAAGAGGGGTACCGGGGGAGTCGGTGAA
>LN890946.1:619502-736779 GCA_900010015.1 Tuber aestivum | reverse complement strand
TCCTCACCATCCTCACCCTCCTGTGCCCTCCTGTATCCTTCTTCAACCTCCTTTGCCTTCCTCCACCCTCCTCCACCCTCCTCCATCCTCCTTTATCCTCCTCTATCCTCCTCTACTCTTCTCCACCCTTCTTTGTCCTTCTTTGCCCTCCCCCAGCCTCCTCTACACGTCTTTACTCTTCTCTATCTTCTTTGCCCTTCTTTGCCCTCCTCCGTCTCCTCTACCCTCCTCTACTCTCTTTTATTCTCCTCTGCCCTCCTCCGCCCTCCTCTATCCTCCTCCATCCTCCTTTGCCCGCCTCCACCCTCCTCCACCCTCCTATACCCTCCTGTACCCTCCTATATCCTCCTACGCCCTCCTCGTCTTCCTCATCCTCCTGTGCCCTCCTGTACCCAGTGTTTCCAAGTGTCCAGTCCATCCATCCTTGGCTTCAGACAGGACGGATGCCAGTTTCTGGAACTCTGCCCTGGACGGACGCCTATCCTGTAGTCCATCCTAACCACTACCCGGACGGCTGGCTGGATCCTATAGGTGTCTCACTTGCAAATGGCCCTACAGATGAGTGCCAGGCCCTACAGATAATGGCCGAGCACTACAGATGATGGCTGGGTCCTGCAGATGATGGCCGGGCCCTAGTGAGGACGGCCGGAAGATGCCATTTATATTAAGAGTCCAGGGCCTAGGCATCACCCCTTCAAACAATGGTCTTTATTAAATACGGATGCTATGCCCTGCCATCCTTACCCACCCTGCCCAGGACACCCGGGACTGCAAGCCCACCAGGGCCTGATAGGGCACCCGGGACGGTTGGGAACACTGCCTGTACCTTTCTTCAACCTCCTTTGCCCTCCTCTGCCCTCCTCTGCCCTCCTTTGTCCTACTCTACCCTCCTCTATTCTTTTCTGCCCTTCTTTGTCCTTCTTTGTCCTCCCCCAACCTCTTCTATACTCCTTTACTCTCTTTTTATCCTCCTCTATCCTCCTCCACCCTCCTCTACCCTCCTCCATCCTCCTTTGCCCTCCTCCACCCTCCTCCGCCCTCCTCCGCCCTCCTATGCCCTCCTGCGCCCTCCTGCACCCTCCTCATCCTCCTCACCCTCCTGTCCCTCCTGTACCTTTTCCCAACTCCCTTTGCCCTCCTCTACCCTCCTCCATCCTCCTTTGCTCTCCTCTACCCTCCTCTATTCTTCTCTGTCCTTCTTTGCCCTTCTTTGCCCTTCTTCACCCTCCTCCGCCTCCTCTACCCTCCTCCACTCTCTTTTTATCTTTCTCCATCCTCCTCCACCCTCCTCCACTCTCCTCTGTCCTCCTTCTACCTCCTTTGCCCTCCTTTACCCTCCTCCATCCTCCTTTGCCCTCTTTTACCCTCCTTTGTCCTCCTCTGCTGTCCTCTGCTATCCTCTGTCTTCCTTTACCCTCCTCAATCCTCCTCTGTCCTCCTCTGTCCTCCTTCTTACTTATTTACCCTTCTATATTATCCTTTCTCTTTTGTTTCATGTTTTTTCCCTTTTTTCTTTTTCTTTCTTCATACTTCCTACTTCCTACTTCTTGCTTCTTACTTTATACTTCATAGGCTATTATTATTTGTATCTTGTTAATGTAATCCAATTTCTGATAATTTTATATATTCTTATATCTCCAAAAAGTAAGCTCGCATTTGGTTTCTCCACTCCATACCTGCTTGCCTTTCACCTCGTAATCCTAATGGGTTATCAATATTATCCTCCGCTTGTATTTCCTCCTGTAATTGTAGTTCTCTTATGTTTTCCTCTGTTCTCCACCTGTAGTCATCCTCATAATTACAGAGGAAATTGTGCAGTACAATACAAGACAAGATCCAACAAACTGCTCGCCCATGATCAGACTTTTGATGGATATAAATAGGAATCCCCCGCAAAGACCGCCATCGATTTTTCAAAACCCTAAAAGCATGTTCAATCTAAACCCTTGCCTCTGATAGGTGTAAATTGAAATCCATAAATCCTCCCTGCGTTTGGCTTGCTAACGGTTCCTTATACGGTGTCATGCATCTGTGTGTTACTCGATAGGCTTTATCGGCAAGAACATATTCTTCTGGCTGAGAAAAGAATATGTTAGGTTGTAGAAAAAATCGTGTACCACAAAATATGGTTGCATCTCCGACAGATGCTGGATAGCCACTCGAAACATATCTGAACTCTCGTTTGGCATCGCAAATCGCTTGAACATTTAAGGCGTATTGCTTTTTCCAATTTCTGTATATTTCGCCGTGAAAGGAAGGTCCATATTGTAGTCCTATATTGGTACCATCTAAAAATCCTACACAGCCTGTAAATCCACTCTCTTGCTCAATCTCATTCCGCATAGTACGGAACTCTCGACTACCTCTGGTTGGCCATCGAATATACTGTGGAATAAGGCGAAGTAGGTGTCACAAACTGTGACTAAGCAAGGCAGATTTCACATAGCTCGGAATTCAGAGCTATAGGTATGTGGGGATTTCACAAGACGCACATTAGTGCGCCATAGGTTATTATGTTTACCTGTTCGTGACTCACACTTGTGAGTCACACGATGTTATGATTTTCGCACATGACTCAGATTATGAGTCAGGGGTTTCACACAGGTGACACGAGTTGCGCACCTGACTTGGTTATTATGTTTTGATTGGTTAGGTATGTTGCGCAGCGACTCATAGAAGTCAGCTGAGGGATTTCACATGACTCATAGTTATGAGTCACAAGGTTCGCGTGACGCATAAGTATGAGTCACGCTAGGTGAAGAGCTACTATATAAAGGGTCACTAGGACCTCTAGTATTAGCTCTTCATACGTTCTTTTTGTTTATTTTCTACCTTTGAGTTATTACAATAAACCTACCTTTACGCTCTTTAAGATTTATCTTAAGAAACCCAAGAATTGTCTTTCCTCCCACGAGAGAAAACTATTTCTCCTCCCACGTCGAACGATTAAGTCCAAAGCGAGGACTTAAGAAGATTAGAGGAATAGGCACGATAAGATAGAAGTCATAAGGACTTCGCCAGCAAGATCGCGCAGGCATAGGCCTGAGAACTATTACCTCGGTACAAGTTGAGAACAGTTACCTGTCGCACCCCGACCCCGGTAGGATTCTTAACATTAGAACGTGTCATACAACACGACACTTAACGAGTTCACAACGGATCCATTCAACAGAGATCACGAGAGAGACATCGACGTCCAAGACAACAGTCTAGGATTAGGAGGATTGGAAGAAGCATTAAGCGAAGCAAGTCGACACTCAGCAAGATTGACCAGTCCGGTGACACCTGAACAAACTACCCCTCCGAACGAAGAAGACCCACCTGAGACACCAAGACCTGAGAGAATGTCAGGACCAGCACCACCCCCAGGTCCGCCTCCGGCAGGACCAGCACCTCCTCAGATGATTCCACGGGATGAAGTAGAACGAATGATACGAGAAGCTATAAGAAGAGCTGGGCAACAACCCAAAGTTAAGACCCCACCACGATATAATGGAGAAAGAAGCGAACTACGAGGATTCATGGTCCAACTCTTGATCTACTTCGATGCCGTTGGATGGACACTGGGATACGACCAAGACAAAATACGATACACCCTTACACTATTGGAGGGACAGGCACTAAAATGGATAACCCCCATCGTGGTTAGCAACGCCGCACCCTGGATGGACTGGGCCAGCTTCAAAGGAATATTCGAAGCCCAATTCACAGACCTAGAATTGAGCCAATCGGTAAGGAACAAATTGGAAGATATTCACCAAGGAGCAAAAAATGTCACCGATTATTGGTACGAGTTCCGACTACTCCAGTACGACGCAGCTTGCGATGAGGCCTCGGCTATGAGGTGGTTCATGAAAGGCTTGAGAAAGACCTATCAAGATGCATGGAGATTTAGTGAAGAAAAATTTACTACAACTGAAGCAATGGCCCACTGGGCCATCCGGAAAGAAATCCAGTTCGGACAACTAGACTGGATTCAAAAGAGCCAGCATAATGCAAGCCAAGGCAACAATACGAACACAAGAAGCCAAGGTGCACCCAGGAACCAGAATGGAACCTATCGAACCACCACCCAAGGAGGAGATGCCATAGACCTGGATGCCACCAGAAGCAGACCCTCACTCAACCTTTCGAGAGATGAGTACCTTCGACGACAAAACAACAATCTATGCCTAAGATGTAGCATAAAAGGACATATGATCAAGGATTGCAGACAACCAACCAATCCAACTCCAAATCAAGGGAGAAATCAGCAGAACACGAGGATAAACCCTAGGTTCCAACCACGCAGTAACCTAAGGGAAATTGAAATCGAAGAAGAATATGAAACGGTGGTAAAAGACGAAGGTCCCCAGCAATAGATGGTCTGAGGGACCCTACGAAAGACAAACCCATCGCAACGACCAACTACTACACTCTTTTAAGCGCAAATACGGAAGATAACGACCATGATCATATCATGATCAAAACAAAGATATATAACAACAAACAACAAGAAACCACGATACACGCAATGATCGACTCGGGAGCCTCGGAGGACTTCATAGATGAAGAAGTCTGCAAGAGATATCAGCTAAGAACCAAGAAAGCAAAAAACAAAAGACAGATTTACCTCGCCGATGGAAAACCCAGCGCCATGGGACCTATAACCCATACCGTGCAAGTACCTATGATAATTGGAGACCATAGGGAAGTGGCTACCTTCCAAGTGGCAAATCTACAACACCATGAGATAATTCTTGGAATACCATGGTTAAGACAACATAATCCCAGCCTAAATTGGGAAGAAGGAAAGGTTACATTTACCAGCGAACGATGTACGACATGGTGTCTCAACAGTTCGCCGGTAATATATGCCACTCCAGAAGAAGAAGCAAATCAAAGGAACCTAGACGCAAAACACAGTCAGATTCAAACAAAGGATCAAAAGATCAAAGTTCAAAGATTAAGCCATGAGGCCAAGATACCCACAAGAGGATCAGAAAAGGCAGCAGGACATGACTTATACGCCAATGAAGAAATCACGATACCCGCCAGAGGACAGGTAATCATTCCCACGGGAATAGCCATAGAGCTACCTCAAGGCACCTATGGGCGCATAGCACCACGCAGCGGTCTCGCAGTCAAACATCGACTCAAACATCGACTCACTACCAACGCAGGAGTAATAGACGCCGACTACACAGGTGAATTGAGAGCTGTTATGGTCAACCAAGGGAACGAGGACTATAAGGTGGAAAAAGGCGACAAGATTGCACAGCTGATCATCGAAAAGATCAACGAACAAGAATTCCAAGAGGCAACGAGCCTAAGAGAAACTACCAGAGGAGCCAAAGGGTTCGGAAGCACGGACAACCAAGG
Source organism: Tuber aestivum (assembly GCA_900010015.1). Lineage (NCBI taxonomy): Eukaryota > Fungi > Ascomycota > Pezizomycetes > Pezizales > Tuberaceae > Tuber > Tuber aestivum. Next base: position 731,418 of record LN890946.1, on the reverse strand, counting down.
TCCAAGCAAGAAACAACCAAAGGTCGAAATCAATCGGATATCGGCACAAGCGTTCAACAAGTTCTACCGCAGAGGAGAAACGGCAGGAATCCTTAAGTGGGACATCCAAGAAGAAGGAATAAGTCTGGCCAAAATCAACATCAGCACAGAGCTAGCAATAAGGAATCGAACTCAAGCTAAAGAAGAAAGATTGGATCAAACGATACCAAAAGAATATCACTAACACCTGGACTTATTCCAAGAAAAAGAATCGACCAAGTTACCCCCTCACAGACTCGAGGTGGACCTCGCAATCGACCTGGAAGGAAGCACCGCGGACTTAACTAAGAAAAGGATATACCCACTAGGAGAAACCGAACTCGAAGAACTAAGGAAATACATTCAGCAAAATCTGGAAGGAGGATGGATCAAACAATCCTATGCCAATGGAGGATCACCCATCCTATTTATCAAGAAAAAGGATGGGAAGTTAAGGTTATGTATCGACTACCGAGCACTCAACGGCATAACCAAAAAAGATAGATACCCCCTACCTCTAATCGGCGAAGCATTGGACCGACTAGCGTCAGCCAAATACTTCACCAAATTAGACATACGGGATGCCTACCATAATGTCAGGATAAGAAAAGGAGATGAATGGAAAACAACCTTCACCACGAAATATGGGAATTACCAGTACCTCGTTATGCCCTTTGGGCTAACCAACGTACCAGCCTCTTTCCAACGATGGATCAACAACGTGCTCCATAAGTACCTGGATATATGCTGTATCGTCTACCTGGACGATGTACTAATATACTCCAAAGATATGGAACAACACAAAAAGGATGTCAGCAACATTATGGCAGACATCAAAGGATCGGGAATAAGATGCAAACCCAGCAAATGCGAATTCCACAAAAAGGAGACGGAATACCTAGGATTTATCATCAACGGAGAAGGAGTACAAATGGACCCGGTTAAAATCAAAGCGATATGGGAATGGGAATACCCAAAAAACAAGACGGATATCCAATGTTTTATGGGATTCTGCAATTTCTACCGAAGGTTTATAGAAGGATTTAGCCGAACAGCTAAACCATTATACAACCTGACCAAAAAGGATGTCAAATGGGATTGGGGACCTAAGGAAAAAGAGGCCTTTGATGAATTAAGGACCAAGATTACCCAAGGACCAATTTTGGTGCATTTCAATCCAGAAAGAAAAACCATGATCGAAACGGACGCCTTCAAATATGTATGCTCAGGCATATTATCGCAGAAATGTGAAGATGGCAAATGGAGGCCAGTAGCGTTCCGATCCAAGACAATGACCCCAGCGGAATGCAACTATGATGTTCACGACAAGGAACTGTTGGCAATAGTTCAGGCCTTGAAGGAATGGAGAAGATACGCTCAAAACAACAATGCATCAGTTAAAATCCTAACCGACCACAAAAACTTAGTACCCTTCATGACCACAAAGGAACTAAACGGACGACAAATAAGATGGATGGAAAAACTCAGCACTTACAACTTCAAAATCGAATACCGTCCAGGAAAAGAAGGAGGAAAACCAGATGCATTAACCCGAAGGTCGAACGACAAACCAACTACCAGAGAGGATGAGAGAATCAAACAAAGACAACAAATACTATTACCAAAGGAAAAATATTTCCGAATGGAAGAAGAAGACAGTGGATACGAGTCGCAGAACGAAATCAATACAAGAACGACATTAGAAGAAGATATCAGGAAGGAAAGTCAGCAAGATGAGGAATGTCAGAAGATAAGAAAGGAACTGAAGGCCGGCACGAAGGAACTCAGAAACATAGCCCTAGGACTATGCGAATGGAAGGATGAATACTTGTGGTATGATGGGAAAATATGGATACCGGATAAAGAAGAATTACGCACAGAAATCATACGACACCACCACGACCCCCCATACGCAGGACATGGAGGAACAGCCAAAACTACCGAGTTCATCAACCGACGATACTATTGGCCCAAGATAAGAGAAGACATTAAGCGTTACGTCAAAAATTGCGACACATGTCAACGAACTAAAGTGGTCCGACATGCACCTTATGGATTACTCAAATCAAACGAAGCCCCAGGAAAACCCTGGAAATCAATATCACTTGACTTCATTACGGATTTACCAAAGTCAAACGATCAAAATGCCATTTTGGTAGTAGTTGATCGTCTGACCAAAATGAGTCACTTCATACCTTGCAGGACGGATATGACGGCAATACAATTTGCGGAAATGTTTCTAAAAGAGGTATATCGACTGCACGGATTACCAAAAGACATCATTAGTGATAGAGGATCACTATTCACGTCAGAAATATGGAAAGAGATAACAGAAAAACTGGGAATTGAACGGCGCATGAGCACGGTGTTCCACCCGCAAACAGACGGACAAACAGAACGAATCAACAGCATACTGGAACAATACCTACGGGCCTACGTCAATTACCAACAAGATGATTGGTACAATTGGCTACCAATGGCCGAATTCGCCTACAACAATGGAAAACAAGAAACGATCAAGACAACCCCCTTCTTTGCAAATTACGGACTGCACCCAGAACACGAAACCATAGGTCATATGCTCCAAGGAAAGATAACGGACAAAAAAGATATGAGTCAACTACATGACATATTACGAACAGAAATGGTCATGGCGCAACTACATCAGAAGGAAGAATATGATCGTCACCGAAAACCTGATCTAAACCTGAAATCAGGAGACATGGTTTGGTTACTACCACGGAACATCAAAACCACGCGACCAACGAAAAAATTGGACTACAAGAAAATTGGACCATTCAAAATCTTGGCAAAGATAGGAAGCCGCGCTTATAAGCTCGACCTTCTTCCGTCAATGAAGATACACAATACCTTCCACATCAGCCTACTCGAACCCTATCAAGACAATCCTTTACCTTCACAAGAAAAATCACCCCCACCGCCTATCGAAATAGACGGTGAATTAGAATATGAACTCGAGAAAGTTATCGATTCTCGATTACACTACGGTAGCTTGCAATATAGAGCCAAGTAGACAGGATATTCACCAGAACACGACAAGACCTGGTACCCAGCAAACAACTTCGAAAACGCACAAAATGCAGTCCAACAATTCCACGAACGATACCCCAGCAAACCGTCAACCGAGCGTGGAAGACGTGCCAGAATACAGACATGCGACCTCGCCACTACGCAGAACCGACTCATACAATTGGGAACAAACGCAGATCAACTACCAGCAATTGCCAATACCATCAGCCCTACAGAACGTCCCAGAACGCGATGCGTTCAAACACATTACGCCAACGAGCCCGGGGTATCGGACCCCAACACCGACCAAGGAAGAACCCACAGACGAAGACTGGGTAAATCTGGTGGATTTACCCCTATTGAGAACCCCCACACCGGAAAGGGAACACGCGAACCTGTCATGGACAGGATGCTACAATGACGAGTGCCAAGTGCACAAAAGCGAGAAGGAAGGCTCGGGATATTGGCCTCGGGAAGCGAACCGATGGCCACCCAAGACTTCACCCCTGGGATCACCAGCGAGATCCCTGACACCAGAGCCGGTGGCTCTGGTACAATACATCAAAGCGACTCCAAGGACGGAGTCGAAGAGGAGGGGGGCGAAAAAACAGAAATGGGCAAAACCCAGGAGGACAAAACACGTCTCCTGGGAGGAAGAGATGGAAGAAGCTATGCCGAGGTTGCCTCAGGCAGAGGACCAACAGGCGGTGATAGCGGAATTGGAAAAAGACCTCAGGCTAACACAAGTGTTGCTGGAGGCAATGAAGAGAGGAACCAAGTTGAGGGTACGTCAACTCGAGAAGGAGTTGGCGAAGGAGAGGGGAGCAAGGGAAGCCCTGGAAAGGGAATTGGAGAGCCAGGCAGAAGAGGCGCGGAGACACTTGGACAGGACTGCAAGAGCGGTCCGAAGAATCAATCGCAGCTACTACCACGGGGAGAAGAGCTGGAGGGACCACCAAGGAGGATGGAGACGCGAATAAAGCCCGATGGGACTCGGGCTGAGGGAGAGGGAAGCTAATGTCACAAACTGTGACTAAGCAAGGCAGATTTCACATAGCTCGGAATTCAGAGCTATAGGTATGTGGGGATTTCACATGACGCACATTAGTGCGCCATAGGTTATTATGTTTACCTGTTCGTGACTCACGCTTGTGAGTCACACGATGTTATGATTTTCGCACATGACTCAGATTATGAGTCAGGGGTTTCACACAGGTGACACGAGTTGCGCACCTGACTTGGTTATTATGTTTTGATTAGTTAGGTATGTTGCGCAGCGACTCATAGAAGTCAGCTGAGGGATTTCGCATGACTCATAGTTATGAGTCACAAGGTTCGCGTGACGCATAAGTATGAGTCACGCTAGGTGAAGAGCTACTATATAAAGGGTCACTAGGACCTCTAGTATTAGCTCTTCACACGTTCTTTTTGTTTATTTTCTACCTTTGAGTTATTACAATAAACCTACCTTTACGCTCTTTAAGATTTATCTTAAGAAACCCAAGAATTGTCTTTCCTCCCACGAGAGAAAACTATTTCTCCTCCCACGTCGAACGATTAAGTCCGAAGCGAGGACTTAAGAAGATTAGAGGAATAGGCGCGATAAGATAGAAGTCATAAGGACTTCGCCAGCAAGATCGCGCAGGCATAGGCCTGAGAACTATTACCTCGGTACAAGTTAAGAACAGTTACCTGTCGCACCCCGACCCCGGTAGGATTCTTAACAGTAGGGCGATAATACAATGGTGGGAGTAAAGATGCATAGTTCCCTCTCCAATTCCTAGCTGTGCAGCACCTCTTACTGTTGAACTCCCATAAGATCCTAGGATATAAAGAGTTGTTGCAAGTTGTATAAGTGGTGTTACTTGAGGATTACGGGAATTGTTTAAAAAAATAGGATCGTGGCTAACAATCGAGACGAGGGTATAGAAAGACGTTCGTGCCATCCGAAAAAATGACATAAATCTATCATCAGACATGGAATGAATCTTGAAAATATTAATATCTACATTATAATATCTGAAGATTTGCTAACTTACATGATAGTTGAAGAGGTACTCGCTACGAGGAATTGGTTCGCGTGGTGCCAAATACCGTATTGTGGGAATAATCAAGGCTAACAACTCAATTCCTTTCATCTCCTCATCCATACCCTCCTGATCCTGTACTAATCTCTGAATGCTCTGAATAGAATTCTTTTCCGCAGGCTCAAAGGCTTCCAAATCAAGGCCTAATATAATTTATATTATTATATTAGATATACATCATTGTTTTTACTTAATAATTAAAGCTGAGAATAGACATACTATCACTCATAATCACCTCAATCAATCCCGCCTTTGTCTCCCCTAACAAATGACTAAATATCAGATCTAAAGTACTGTCATCGAGTAGAATTGTCATAATGGCATTAGAAAGCCATATATTTTCTAATTGGAAGGTAAGTTGTGCCTTTTCTGATATGCGTGGCATCGTTATGATGTGTTGTTGGTGTTTTGATTGATCTTATTCCTTAGCGTACATGATTTACACCTCTTACATCATTGGGATACCAACCTCTCGACCTTGGTTGCTACTCAAGAAATGGGTAACGTAAAGTAAAGTAAAATACAGGTAACCTAACTCTTTCTATACATGCCAAGCTTACATGAAACATTAGAGTAAGCTAAATTTAAGCTTTGTTCACATTTTTAACTTTGAATACCCCTACTGGGGTTGCCGCAAAACAGGGCATTGGTTTCTCAAAGTTCGGCATCTGTGATTGGGTCCAGTGCGCGGCCGCATTCACCCACCAGAGTGGGCGATGGTTATGAGCCTCATTTTTCATCTGCTCTTCGAGAGTCTATCATCTAACACCACTACACCCCACCGACACATCCCCAGTAGCACTCCGACGACCGAAGAGTGGAAAAATGTCTCAAGATAGTTTTACCGCTCATTTTCCTCATGATCCTAATTCCCCGGGATTTAGTAACAACCCCCTCCACACTGCCAGCTCCTCCCTTAGCACTACCGGCTCCCTCAGCGATGGAACCAGCCTTCTCAACGGTAACAACAACCATTTCAACACAAATATTCACTACAGTAACTCTTCTAGCATTACGGTCACTGATGGCCTGGCGCCAATCGTGTGGGCTGGTAAGAATGTACTCGTACATGAGTCAAAGGCGAGACGGTTACCAGGACGAGAAGACATCCACCCCGACAGGCCGGACTACAATGGCCAGACACCAATCTCGTGGGCTGCCAGGAATGGGCACGAGGTTGTCGTGAAGCTGTTACTAGGACGGAGAGATGTCGACCCCGATAGGTCGGACGACCATGGCCGGACGCCAATCTCGCTGGCTGCCGAGAATGGACACGAAGCTGTGGTGAAGCTGTTACTAGGACAGGAAGATGTCAACCCCGATGGGCCGGACACAGCATGGTGCCGAACACCGATCTCGTTTGCCGCCGGAAATGGGCATGAGTCAGTGGTGAGGGCGTTACTGGGACAGGAAGACGTTGACCCCGATATGCCAGATTGCATTGGCCAGACGCCAATCTCATGCGCAGCCAGGAATGGACACCAGACAGTGGTGAAAATATTACTAGGACGTGAAGACGTCAACCCCGATAAACCGAACAACCACGGCCGAACACCGATCTCTTTGGCTTCCGAGAATGGACATGAGGCAGTAGTGGAGCTGCTTCTGGGGCGGGAAGGCGTCGACCACAACAGGCCAGACAATTATGACCGAACACCAATCTCGCGGGCTGCCGAGGGTGGGCATGAGGCAGTGGTGAGGTTGTTGCTGGCACGGGAAGGCATCAACATTGATATGCCAGACTGGGTGGGCCGATCACCAACCTGGTGGGCAGCCCGGAATGGACATCAGGCGGTTGTGAGGCTGCTACAATGACCGTAGTCGTCAAGCCGGAATACCGGTCAGATGGGCCCTACCACCCCCCCTTCCCCAGTTATGCTAACTAACCCCCAAGAGATGTATGCATAATGTTTCCTTTATCTACTCGTGCTCCGGGCTTCGCAGCCTTGCGCATGGCACCGTGGATTCATGTCATACACTAGGCGCCCCGCCGGCCTCCTCTACCCCCTGTTCGCTACCCCTCCGTCCAACAATTGCCTATCGATACCGCCCTTTTCAGCCCCTGCCGTTTTGTCTTTATAATCCCACTGGCGCCAATCCCTCAGGAACCGTTCACACCTCGCTCAGCAGGACTCTTCGGCATCTACTGTACCAATTGATTAATCGCCCATGACTCCTCCTTTCTATTTTCGGCTTCGGTGTGCTGTAAGAGGAGGTGGGGTGATGTATTCCCAGGTTGTGGCCTCAAGGTAATGTTTGGCCTGACCTTTTTATCTTATCTTGCTTGTCACGATCCCCTAGTTATACTAGATTTCGCTTTCTGTCTATTTCACACTTGTTTTCTTCACTTAATTCTCCCATTTCTTCTTAAAATATAGATGTATGTTAAATACCAAGTTTGGTACATTATATCTACAGTCGGAGAGACTACGGCCAGGAAACTTGCTATCGTCCCCATAGGGAACTCTTTAACTCGTGATGTTTGGGCTAGTATTGTAAAGAGCGCCGAAGGAGGTTCGCTCGTGTCAAGCGATTTACTTTTCAGGGTTGGATAACCTCGACCTTTATAACATGGCATTGTGAGCAATTCACGCCGCTCTCGCTCCCCACCGAACCAATGTCGCCACAAACCGACGGCAGTTCATCCTCCGCATAGTTGTCGAACTTGCGTGCTTGCCCGCACTCGTAGAAACATAGGGGCGAAACGTCAATAAATGGTCGAGTGGTCTACCGGTGAGCCCGGCCCTTCCTGCCGATCCTGGATAACCTGTGAAACCTGGGAGGGTGATAGTGCTCGAGTACTCGAGTACCGGTATACGAGTAGTAATAGAGTGTACAGTACAAGTAGAAGAACCCCCCTAAGCTGTGGCTCGCGTAGTCTAACCTTATTTTGAGTTCAATTGCCAAAATCACAGCGGTTTTCCCTATTATAAATTTACTCACCGAACAGCTCAAACCCATCCCCTCGTTAAAAGCGACCAAAGTCCGATCCACCGCAATTTATCCTTCATCTCTGGCTAGCACTCCGGCAACCTGAAAGCCTCCATCGTGATTTCACTAGAAATACGTACAGGGAATTGTTTTTAGACGGAAGGGAAGAAGAGGCGATTGAAAGTGAGGAGCAGGTAAACCACCCCACACTCGAGGAATGCAGCTGGAAATTTCTATCGGGAAAGAGCAGCGGCGGAAGAAATGATAGGGAAGGATGTATGATATATGAGTCAATACATAATTCCGTGATCTGTTTGTGCCAGTTGAATACCGGTGTGCCCTGAGTCCCCAAACCCCTTGGGCTAGGGACGCCTTTATGATAACACGGCTAACCCACACTACCCGGTACTAATTTTTCTCTCTCCCACCACCGGGTATCACACCCAAGTTGCGGTCCATGTGCCGCGAAAGCTACCGTTCAAGTTATTAGGTACACAGGTGACGGCTGTCCGGGAAAAGTACGAGGCACGATAATAGGCAGAGATGCAGGAGGATGGGTATTAGCACACGATAGCAGGAAGGAAGCCAGGCCGAAATGAGGCACGGTGCCTTCGTTAAGCCTAGGATTTTTTAGGCTACATACGGTACCGTGCTTGTGCTTGCGGTATTGCCGACTTGCTGAGGTTTTACTCTGTACGTCCGGTGGTGGTGGGATTCCACAATTGAAGGCTGGTACCGGTATAGCGAAATTACCGGTACCCCTGGAGTTGAAGGACTAAATATCAATAGCGAGGGGAGTTCGGAGAGGATGGCATTGGTTTCACAAAATTCAGCCACTGTGATTGGATTAAGCGTCTCACCCGCCGGGCTGGGTGATGGCGATAAACCCCTTTTCTTCAACTCTCGGGGAGCATGTCACCTAACACCACAACGCACCATCACTCCATCCTCTACCACATTCTGACAAGTGAAGAGCTGAAAAATGTCTCAACATCTGGGTTTCATTCCCAACTTTCTCCACAACCCTGATTCTGCAGGATGTAATAACAAACCCCTTAACGCCGGTGTCTCCCGTACTAGTGCTAGCACTCTTAACGGCGACAACAACCATTTCAGCACGAACTTCAGTTGTGGTGGCGTTTCGGGCAACACTACAGGCATTGACGGCCGGGCACCGATAGCGTGGGCTGCCGAGAGTGCACAAGTACATGGGACAGCGGTGAAGCGGTCGCGATGGCGAGAAGACATCAACCCTGACAAACCAGACGACTCCGGTCGGACACCAATATCGTGGGCTGCTCAGAATGGGCACGAGGAGGTGGTGAGGCTGTTACTGGGACAGGAAGTCGTCAACCCCGATCGGCCAGACATCAATAACCGGACACCAATCTCGTGGGCAGCCGAGAAGGGACGCGGTGCAGTTGTGAAGTTGTTGCTGGGGCGGGAAGATGTTGACCCCGATAGACTAGACAACTACTATGGCCAAACACCAATCTCGCTGGCCGCCCGGGGTGGCCATGAGACCGTGGTGGAGCTGTTGCTAGGGCGGGAAGACGTCAACCCCAATAGCCCAGACATAGATGATGTGACACCAATCTCTTGGGCTGCCAGTAATCGACATGAGGCAGTTGTGAAGCTATTACTGGGACAGAAAGGCGTCGACCCCGATAGGCCGGACAACATGGGCCGAACAATAACCTCTTGGGCCGCCGCACATGGGCTCGAGGCGGTCGTTGAGATGTTACTGGGACGGGAAGACGTCAACCCCGATTTCCCGGACAACCACCATGGCCAATCTCCAATATCGCTAGCCGCCGAATATGGGCACGAGGCGGTGGTGAAGCTGTTACTGGCGCGGGAAGACGTCAACCCCGATGGGCCGGACCACTACCGCCGGACACCAATCTCGTTGGCTGCTGCGAATGGACATGGGGCAGCGGTGAAGCTGCTACGGTCATGGAAGGAGGCCAACCACGACAAGCCAGGCATATGAGGCCTTACCGCACTCTCGCCGGCTGCTCTGGGGCAGGGCGAGCTATCATAAAGTTAATAAAGATCCGAAAGCGCTACCAGCAACGCCGATTGATCCTGCAGAGATCCTTTGCTTCTTCCAATCTGCGAGCTCTTCTTTCCAGCCTTTTCGCTAGCACGGCGGATATATTCTGAAACCCGCACCGCCTCCTTTAGCTCCTGTGTAGCCCTACTGGTGTTAGATACCGTCTCTTTCGCAGCTTTCGCACCTCTTTCTTCCCACCCACTTTTTTCTTGAGAGTCTAGAATGTACCAAATTCTGGCCGTGATTTCCCTCAACAACTTCCTCCAAACCCGTTAGCATCTCACTTTCTCGGATGGTTCCTTGGTATCGGCTGGGGTTGTCGAATCATGATTCATAACTCTCCCTTCCTATCTTCAAAATCGGCACGATGTGAGTGGAGGTGGGGTATTGTGCTCTTATATTTATACTGTGGTCTAATCTTTTTTTACAATGCCCAACCCTGTTGCGGTCTCCTACTCACAATGAGTCTCGTTTGTATCTTTCCGTTGTTCTCTGTATATTTGTCTATTTCTTTCATTTTCCCATCTGTTCTGCCAATATTCCTTCTGCACACTGCTTGCGCCCAAAGCAAGCAATGGTACATGTCAATGTTATGGCCACACTGCATCACCGCACCCAGAACATAGTGACCCCCTGCCGAAGCCCGCAATATCTTCCGGAGCAAAAAATAATAACTCTAAAATAATTTTATCTCATGTCTCCTATTCTTGGACTCTTTTTGCTCGAAAATTCAATTTCCGCTTACCGGTAGCACTCGAATTCCATTGCCCAGGGAGTGTAAAAGAAGCCATGTCCAAATAGCAGCTGCTCCACGGTTCGCCGCTATGCAAACAAAAATCTAATACGATGCCTATTCTGAACTAACTTATACGAGATCAAGGCTGAAGGGATATTGGTGGGTGAACTGAGGGTCGGGGATCAGTGGCGGGTGGCTATGATACCTCTGTCGCTTTCCCTGTGTGACCCGGTTTCTTGCAGTTGCCATAAGCAGGGAATTGTTTTAAGGACGATCGGGGTGACTGTCTCACCTACCACATTGGGCTATGGTGATGAGCCCCATTTTTCCTACAAGTAGCCCCCAAGGAGACCGCAATCTAACACCACACAACTCCCCCACCGATCCATCCTCTACCGGATTCTCATGAGCAAAGTGCGGAAAGGTTTCTCCGCATCCGAGTTTTGTTGCTGAGTTCCCCCAGAATCCCAATTCCTAGGTATAATAACTGCTCCCTTAACACGGCTAGCCACCTTGGTATTGCTAACTTTCCTAACGGCAACGGCAACTATTTCAACACGAACGGTAGTTGTGGTTACGTTTCTAACGGCATTGTAGTCACTGACGGCGGGGCACCAATGGCGTGGGCTGCCGAGAACGTGCCCGAGACAGTAGTGAAGCGGTTACTGGGGCAGCAAGCGATCAACCCCGGCAAGCCGGACCACCTTAACCGGACACCAATATCGTGGGCTGCCGAGAATGGACATGAGGCAGTGGTGGCGTTGCTACTGGGACGGGAAGACGCCAATCACGATCTGCTGGACAACTATAACCGGACACCGATCTTGTGGGCTGCCGAAAATGGACATCAGGCGGTGGTGAGACTGTTATTAGGACGGGGAGACGTCAACCCTGACAGGCCAGACTGCAAAGGCAGGACGCCGATCTCATGGGCTTCCAAGTGCGGACACGAGGAGGTGGTGAAGCTGCTACTAGGACGAGAAGACGTCGACCCCGACAGGGTCGACCATCACTGGACAACACCAATCCTTTGGGCTTCCATGTATGGACACCAAGCGGTGGTGCAGCTGTTATTAGGACGGGAAGTTGTCAACCCCAATACGCCAGACAGCTACGGCCAAGTTCCACTCCTGTGTGCTGCCAGGCATGGATATGAGGCAGTGGTGAGGCTGTTGCTGGAACGGGAAGACGTCAATCCCGATAGGCCGGATCATAGTGGCCGGACGCCAATCTCGTGGGCTGCTGGGAACGGACATGAGGCAGTCGTAAAGCTGTTACTGGGGCGGGAAGGTGTCAACCCTGATAGGCCGGATAGCTACTGTGGTCAAACACCAATCTCGAGGGCCGCCCGGCACGGGCATGAGGCCGTGGTGGAGCTGTTGCTGGGACGGGAAGATGTCAACCCCGATAGGCCGGACCTCAATGATGTGACACCAATTTCGTGGGCTGCCGGTAATCGACATGAGGCAGTTGTGAAGCTGTTACTGGGATGCGGAGACATCAACCCTGATAGGCCGGATAGTATGGGCCGGACAACAATCTCTTGGGCTGCCAAGAATGGGCTCGAGGCAGTTGTGGAGGTGTTGCTTGGGCGCGAAGACGTCAACCCCGATGCGCCGGACCACCGGGGCCGGACACCGATCTCACTGGCTGCTGAGAATGGACACGAAGCTGTGGTGAAGCTGTTACGATCATGGAAAGAGGCCAACGACCATAAGCCAGACATAAAAGACCTTGCCGCACCCTTGCCAGCTACCATGAGGCAAGATAAGCGGTCCTAGAGTCAATAAAGGACCCGAAAGCAATACCGGTAACGCCAACTACTCCCGCCAAGATATTCCACTTCCTTCCAATCTACGAGCTCTCCACTTTAGCCTTTACACCGGTACAGTGGATATATTCCGGAACCCGCATCGCCTCTTTTAGCTCTTGTCAAACACCCCTCACGTCCGATTCCATCCCCTTCTCATATTTTCTACTCTTTCTTGCCACCCACTTTCTCCTTCAGGATCCAGAATGTATCATGTTCTATCAGTGATTTCCCGCAACAGTCTCCTCTATTTCTGTTTCCCCCCCTCTCTCACTGACGGTTCTTCGGAATCTGTTAAATGTAGCCTATAAATCTCTCCTTCTATGTTAAATTTCGGCACAGTATATGGAGAAGTAGGGTACTACACACTTAGATTCCTGCTGCGGCGCGAATTGCGACCCAATATTTTTTTTTTCCAATATCTAACTCTGCCATGGTCTCCTGCGCACAAAAGGTTTTGCTCGCCACGTATTTTGTCTTTGTTCTCCAGACTTTCTTCCTTCCTTGCTTCCTTTCCATACGTTCCATCGATATTCATATACTATCCTCGACCATTACCGGCAGATGATAACTTATTTAGATATAGTAAACCCCTGGCTCGGTAAAGAGAGTCCATTCTTGGTACTTTTAGTCTACTAACCTATAATAATACGGTAGTCTACCGGTAATAGTGGGTGCCCCTCAAAGCGTACGAGTAACAACGCTGCGATCACATGACCAGTACTTAGTGAGTGTACGAGTACAGTACGGTGGTATCGTTCCAGAAAACTAAACTGGAACGATACTGAATTATATAATATCTGGGAAGATGACAGGGTGGTATGATATCATGTAGGGTGGAGATGGAAAGCACAAGCAGTGTTTCACAAAAAAACAACGCCAGATGAGACCACTTATTATGCTGGCTGGTTGGCTGGCTGGGCATCTGGGGGGAGTATAAATGTTTTGCCGCACCGGTTTTGGTAAGAAGTGATGCTCTGATAACCCCCGGAACAATTAGGAGATGATACGTGATAGTGATGCTGAGGTCTGTAGGAATTGCGGGAAGCCTGCTTCCCTCGCCAGGGAAAGATTTTAAGAAGTGCGTGATATCATAAGTAGAATTGTGTATTGTGCATTGGAAATGTTAGAAACGCCAAATGTATCTGGGACCCACTTCTACCGCTTGCCGCTAATTCCACGCCCCTGAAGCCAGATGGTATCATACATGAATTGTTTCTGCACAGTGATAGCCGGTTGACTGAATTATTGACGGATTTTGGCAACATATGCTAAGCTAGATATCTACATGCAGCAGACAGTATTGCCTGCGGTTGCCGGTTTGCCATTTACAAAATCAACGGGCAAGACTCTTCCCGGAGTTTTGGAAAAATATTTTCATGGTATGGTGGTGCCCCCCCACCCCACCACTACCTGTCCGGAGCAGTTGAGAAACTGGGCCGGATTGCTAGTGATCTATCATCCTTCGTCCCGTGGGTTAGTATCATATGCTAGGGGGCAGACGAAGCCTCTCGGTATCACAACTTAGCCCGACTTCAGTGGCAGACATACGGTAATTGCGAGGACCCGTCGTGCTAGGTTGAGTGGTTCGCCATTCAGTACGTAGTTATCATACGCTAACACCGTTATTGCTATTGCGCAGATTTGATCATTTGGCCGAGCGATACCCTTTGAGGAGTCCCTTAGCAGCATTTTTAAGCCCCGCCGCGTAGATGCTAGGGGCTTAGTTTGCAGGTGCTGTTTAAACCACAAGGGGACATTTTGCGTTCATGGTGAAAGGAGTTGCGAAGATCTTTCAAATCTTGTTTTTCAACTCCAGACGCGCGGATGATAGTGTCTCGCAGACCCAGGGTGTCAGTCCGTCGGAATGTTGTTGAATGAGGGAACTACTTCGATACCTCTTTGACTACCGGAAACGCATGGTGTCTTGTTAGTACTTCTACCGGTAGCCATGAGAAGGGGAACACCAGACTGACCCCTTTTGCGCCGGGTGAATCTGTCAAAGAAGCCTGGCTCAAACCCGGTATGCAGTACAATACCGGCGGTCAAGGGCGAAAGAAAGAATGACACCCACAAAAGCCCACCCCACATGAGGCCACTATAACTCCGAGGGTGGGAGGGGGGAACCTATTAAACAACCCGCGTGAGTAAATCCGAATCTTAAGAATCTATACCTTAACTCCCTTAACTCCCGGGAGTCGCTCCCACTACAGTGGTCTTCTCAGTCGCCGCGCTCAAGATATCTCTTTTTGTCCTGCAATCGCTAGCGGCAAGCACATCCGAGCAAACAGGCGAGAACCCCTTCACATACCCGCTCAAAGACGACCTGATCGATGGCGGCCGGGCCGTAAACCTCACCTGGAAAGCGACGACAAAGTCCACCATAACCATAAACCTTCTCAAGGGCGATCCGAAGAATCTCGGCGACCTGGGCGCGATCATCGGGCTGTTGGATAATGAGGGGTGGTACGAGTGGAAGGTTAGCAAGTACCTTGAGGATAGTAGGAGTATGCCCGAGGGGCGTATGTATGGACTCAAGATTATCAATGATGAGGATGAGAGGTTCGAGTATAGTCCGCCATTCGGGTTGGAAATTCCTGAGAGCATGTTCGGGAAGAATCTTGTGGTGGAGGAGAAAGCGAATTCTACTTGGCCGGTGCCTCCCAAGAGGGGGTCGAATCCGACGAGGGGGGTGATGTGGAGGAGTCAGGGTGATGATTGACGGATTAAGGATTCGATGTTGGGCGGTTAAGTAGTTTGTAAGCTAAAACTCACGTGAATCGAACTTGATGGTTGGCGAAAAGAGCCTGGTCGGATCGCTGGAACGGGGGTCGGACCTGGTACGGTAGCGGAATATCAGTAACTCGGCGAATAGCTGAGGCTTTCTTTGCTTGTCAGGAGTGTTTACGAGTACCGTCCGCAATCATCATCCGAAACGCTATGCCGAGCGCGAAGCCGACCGATGCTGTGCCGTAGCTTAATCGCTCCTATTCACACAAAGGATCAGTTTATGGGACGCTTGATCGTGGATTCCTACCGCGATACTTACCATCCGAGATTGCCTACCGTGCTCCGGTTATAGGCTCAGTCAACCTCCACATACGGGTGGCATCGCTCCTCCGTTTCGCGTTTATAATACTGTACCTTGTTATCAAGGGTAGGGTTTAGCCTGTTCAGGCCAGAGCCATTTCGTTAAGTTCGGGCGTGATGGGGGACCGGGGAGCTCGGTGTCGGAGCATGGTGCC
The DNA here is from genome assembly GCA_900010015.1 of Tuber aestivum. Classification (NCBI taxonomy): domain Eukaryota; kingdom Fungi; phylum Ascomycota; class Pezizomycetes; order Pezizales; family Tuberaceae; genus Tuber; species Tuber aestivum. The sequence goes on along the minus strand of LN890946.1, from coordinate 715,505 downwards.
CGAGTACGATATCGCGGTTGGTGAGGCCTGAGCTTCGATTGAAATGGCGATGTGATGACTAAGACCGACCAGCAAAAACCCAGTCCTGTCGGGTCTCGTGGAGTCGTATCTGGGAATCACGTCGGGAAACCTCTCATTTTCTTTATGGCACCATACCAATTGACTGGCAGGTAGCTCTAACCCTCATCACAGCTCGAGCTTCACGTTCAGGACCCCCCCCTCCTAAGTTACAGCACTCGTGCCCGTGCGGTGTGATACCATGGTGCGCTTTATGCGCGCCTTCGAACGCCATCGCCAAATCATGTGCAGGCAGGTTTAGGGTTAAGTGCCAAGAACCAGCTTTTCCGGAACGTCATTTTCATCTCGCCAAAACACATAAACATCTTCGAACCCTCCACCGCCATCCGGACGCCTTCCCGCCATTGTCCATCCCCATTGCTTCGACAGCACGGCGACGCCCTGTCCATCTATTCGTCGCCGGTTGCCTCAGGCGGTCGCGGTTAATTCCTCTTCATAGGTGGGTTCTATCGCGTCGCAACTTGGCGCGCCTGTTGAAGCTCTCCGGGCAAGGCTCAAGGGTTTATGGTTGTCATTGCTCACGCTTTGCCCTTCCCCCTGTCAGCCCACGATGGGTGGTTACTTTTTCGGGCAGTTCACTGTTTATTCTTCCATGTTTGCTTCCTTTACCCTCCTCGTCATCCTCCTTTTCCTCCCCTCGTTGCCCTCCTCTCTCCATCGCCACCTTTCCCACTTCCCGCTTGCCCATCAACATCGTCTAACCATGTCGTTTGTGGCAGCCTTTAACTTCATCTTCAGACCTTTGTCCGACTTTCACTCCCACATCACCGCTCCCATAAAGTACGCCCGGGGTATTTGCACCGCGGAAGCCTCGCATTCGGCTAATCCCACCGAGGATCATCTTTCCGGAAGCGAAGAGTCTACTTCCGGCTCCGACTCCGACAGTGACATCGAGGACAAGGATCTCGGAATCTGTTGGCAGACCAGGCACAAACATCTCCCACGGTCACTTGCTATATCTCCACCCCGCGCGACGACCGAGTCTGCGGATCGTGGAGGTTTAGCTGAGGATCTCGAGCCCACTGATCTTACCTTCACTACAAATCTACACACAAAACCCGCACCCGGGTTCTTTGGGTTTCCCCCCAAAAAGACATCCTTCGCTATCCCATTCGTCAGCGGTCTCCAATCCAAACTTTTCACCGTCACTGGTATTAGCGCTTTCAGTGGTCCGGGAGGAGACAACACGGCCGAAGGCCAGTTGTTGGGCGAATCGTTTCGTAGCTCTGCGAAAAATACCGCTTCCCCCAAGGTTACTGGTTCTTCTGTCTTGCCTTCACCTTTCAAGCCATCTCATAACTCTCACTCTGCTAGCGCAGCCGGTTTGTCTCCCTGATAGTATCAGATAGTTACATAAGCTAACTCTCTGCAAGTTTCCGCTTCTCCGAGATCTCGGTTAGCTTCGACTTTTTGTCAATTCTGCAGATCGCAACCTTCATCCGTCCCCAGAACTCACAGCTCAGGCCACCCACCTACCGTCATTGGCACCGCCCCTACGAAAGGCCCCTTCGACAATTTTGTCAACCTGCCACCCCCTCTTCCCTCAGACCAACTCTATACAACCCTACCCCGTTCAGTCCCACACCACCAATCAACTCTCAGAGCTGCTTGTACCCCCGCGCTCGACATCGAAATGGCGGACCCCACCGTCACCAGCTCTCCCAAGCCCACAGCCGCCACTCCGAAAAACATCCCCTGGAACCGCGTCTATGAAATCCACACTTCCCAGCTGCATGGTCATCTCCGTTTCCTTAAGCTCCTTGCAGCAAACAAGGGCCATTCACAACCCCTCACACAGTGCATCTCCCGCGCAGAGACCCTCCTCAAAGATGCCACTGCGGCTGCCGCCGCGTCTGGAATTTCCACAGCCGGACCGGTCCCAGCGAAGCCAGAGAAGCGCCGACGCTCTGTACGCTTCGAAGACGAAGTAACCAAACAGGCCAAACCCGAAAAGAAGACTAAAACGGCACACAAACCGATTCGAAGACCGAAAATGCGACATGCGAAGCCTTCCGAGGCGCGGATCGCCGCATTATTCAGCACGCTAGGAAAGAGGGCGCGGGATGAGTCTAGTGATTCTGATAATTCTAGTGTCGGGGACGCCGCCGAAGGCGAGAGGGTTATCAGGAAGAAGATCAGAAAGGAGTATTACACTCCTGGGATGGTCCTGGAATTTGAGAGTAGTGATGATGAGGATGATGAGGAGTTTGTTCCTTCTAGTGAGGCGGAGGAGGAAGAGCTGGGGGGGGCTGATGGTGACAGTGATAAGGATGGAGATGCAGACGGGGGGGAACAAGACCCTTCCCCCTCGCCAGAGGTGGACCGGAGGAGGGCTATGGATGGGGGCGCGGGAGGCAAGCGCCCTGTAGATAAGGACGTCAATAAGAAGCGTGTTGCCAGAGAAGACGTCGAGCACGACGCCGCCGCAGCCAAAGACGTACCCGAGACCAACAAAAAACGCAAAATCGTCGTTGTCAGCTCTCCGAAGCGGGCCGTGCCCTCGACGCAGGAAGGGGAGGAAGCTGGCAGGGGGAAGAAGGTTAGGCCCTCGTAGGGGATGTTGTTTAATATGAGTGGGTTGCGGGATCGGGGGGCGTGAGACGGGAGCGGCGGAAAATTGAAACGTTCTCATGACATGATGTTTTTCCTTGTTTTTGTTTTTTCTGTACGGAATTGGGCCACGGGATGGGATGGCGAGATGATACCCCGTGGGAAACTTGATGCGATTACTGGCGCAATGATGTATGCTCTCCTGTATGGTACCCGCCTCCTTCACATACCTCTCTTTTAGTGTGAAGCCGGGAGCCTCTCCTTTCCTCGATTCTACCGCGCACATTCAAAGGGCCGCAACGCAACAGGAGGTTGCCGGAAAAATAAATAAATAAAGTTGGTGGCCGTCATAGCGTGAGGGAATTTTTGTATAATACTCCTTCGAATATCCGATGCTTCTACTCACGCCCATTCAAGCGTTACTGTAGCATAATACAGCGGTGGCTATCCAGAGTTTCCCCCGCTGGATTAGGATTGGACAAGGCGAAGATCCTTATTCAACGCTCTTCAACCCCAGCTTGGCTGCGCAAACACTTCGCCAACATAAGCTACCACCGAAGTTACACAACACCGTGAAAGCAACAAACCACTTTGTGGTAAATAAACCTTACAAAGTCTATCGCGGGAGCGTGCTCGGCGCATAACGTCCGACATCGGCTCGAGAGGATCAGGGACGCGACGAGTGAGAGTGGGTGATCCTCCTTTCGGTGGTGGGCAGTGCGTTGACTAGCGACTAGTAAAGGCTCACTCGAGACCTTGAGCGTCGCGATCGGTCCGGTCAGGGTTGCCTCATTCTGGTGTTTTGCATATCAATTTTCCTCTTTTCCTTGCGTGTGTTCCGCCCGACTTTCAGAGCTGCCGACTTTTTGGCGGGTAGCGGGGGGTCCGACTCCAGCGAGGAAGAAAGAGGGTGTATTGTTGGGTGGTGAGCACGAGGCAGGGACCTTATCGGGTGGGCCGGACTGTACAGTACAATACGAGACGGGACAGGGTAAATGGCGGCATCGAGGAGCCTAGTGAGGTCACAGATTCACAGGAACGCTCAACGGATAAGGGAGGTTGTGGTAACTTGGTACGATTCTCATCCGATCCCCTGAATTAAAGCGTTCAAGTTAGTGTATGCGTGCGGGATCAAATAATTCCTGGAGAAATGCCCTTACTAGTACTACTACACTGTCTCTCTGGGTACGCCTGGCTGCCTGGGTATGGTGTCTGCTCGGCCTACCTAGCCCAGAATCGGAATCGTGGACTAGGCCGGCCCAAGCCTATCCAATACGACATCACACCCAGATCGACCCACTACGGTACTCGTAGACCCTGGACCCACCGGAGGGTTCGAGGAGGATGGGTCACCCTGTCATCCGTTTTCTTAGTACCGGTACTCGAGTAGGCGGCTGGCCCGAGGCTAGGCTAGAAATATATTAGATTTGCCTTCGCAAACCAGTCCAGTAGGTTCGAATGTCTCCATCTGCCGATCCTGCAAATATCGGGGGCGGCTGGTTTTTTGTCTGGCTGTGTAATCGGGAAGTGTACTGTACTCGAGTATAGCGTTAGTTCCGGACATAAATATCAACCACCTCCAATGGATCGTCGTATGAATAGCCCACAGAGAATTTTTTCACAATCTTTTCAAACCCGCGGGGGGGATCCCGGAACTCCTTGCTCGTCTTTCCCCGTCCAGCGTTGAACGCGACGTTCGTCTCCCAAAGTAAGAGAAACTAAGGCGGCTACTACTCTATCCAAGATCGTCGGTGGTTGTGTTTTTATTAAGAGCGCTGGTGCACAGCTCTGCCAGATGGCGCCGCTGTTAGTATCACACGGTGTTGGTATGAAGGGGGGGGGCCAGCGATAAAAATCGACGAAGGCCTTGGGGCTCACATTGATGAACCCCCCCTTCGAAGGTCTGAAGGGGTTTAGAAAATCCATAAAAATATGCTACAATAGCTGAATCAAGACTGCAATATTATACAGCCAGAATGAGAGAGCTAAAGAGAAAAAGGTAAATGAAGAAAACTAATTCAGAATATGTCCTTTGGTTGCCCTCAACACTTCTGCCTGCATGTCTTCATCAATACTATCACCTTCAAAAAACTCTGAGAGTGCCGGAAAAAGGGAAGAACATCAAGAAAGTCAGCTTTGGCGAACCCCCCCCTTGATCCCACCAAGGCCTTAGTCGCAACATTGACTATCATAGGCCCCTCCGGCGGGTCGCCTCCGCCGCCCGTCGGAGTCCCGTGGACAAGGGTAGGTCGAAGGCCCGGCCCGTGGATGACCGGAGGAGACTGCGCAAAGATTCTAGCCCTCTAGGGCTCGCGAGACGGGCCCGGGCTCCGTTATCTGGTTATCTACTCGAATAGGACATAGGTAGTGTTAGTCGGCTTTCCCCTTCTGCCGGATCGTCGCGGGTGGTTTTGGTGAGCCGAGTCGTTTCTCGATCAGGTGGTCGGGGCGATTTGTTGCGGGGGGTTTCAAAAGTGGATCACGGGAGGGAGATCGTTCACGTGACGGGTAAGCGAGATAGCGTCACCCAAGAGCCGCATAAGAGCCGCAGCTCCTTTTGGCATTTTTCATCCATAGCAGGCCCTCGAGCACGGTACCGTATCGAGCAGTCGGTTGATCTAGACCACCTTATTTTTAACCCGCATGTTTCTGTCTTTAAGATGGCCTTTAGCCTGCCGGTGCGTAGAGAGGTGAAGAGTTTGGGTTTGATGGAATCGTGGAATTATCATCTATCATAACTGAACCAGTCGGGCTCAAACCCCGGGCTGATCAAGCAGCTTACAGCACACTGCTGCGAGGAACACTAGTCAGGCGGCAGGCACAAGTACTCGAATACACCTCACAATTGGGTAATAGGCAGAACCCAGTTCGCTTAACGTATGTGTTGAGAACCAGAGTGGCCACTGACAGTATGATACGGTAGGAGGAGGGGATGGTGCGGGACAATAGCCAGCTAGTAGTTTAAAGTACCAATCAGCCAACAAGCAAGCAATCGAGAGAATGGAACCAGGCAGAGAGTGATTGAGAGCCAGAACCAGATGGGGGGACGGGAGAGGGATGCCGGTAGAGGGGCTCGGAAGATAGATGGACGGCTGGCTGGATAAACAGGCGGCTGAACCAGCAAGAGCGAGTTGCATGGTTTTGTGTTGTGGCCTCGTTCCGATTTATGATTTCCTTCGCCTTGTTTTGAATGGGTTCATATGATACTAGGCGCTTTTTCTTGCTTCTATCATAGTAGCTCTTTTGAGGCAATATCTATCTTTGTGGAGGGGCAATCAACCTAACCGGACCCGCTGCGTGGTTATTGTGCAACGAAAAATGGTGGATAAACCTGGTTGCAGGGTCCCCCACCGGTACGCGTCGAGCCGCCTCCTTTTTTGCTTGTTGGGCTTTGGTTCGTGCAAGTACGGGTACTGTATCATGGGTGCCGCAAGCACAAGGTCGACCTGCCCACCGCCCCGGAGAGCCTTCTCCCGGTGATTGTGATAATATCCACGAGAGAGGCGGGGGAAATTTCTTGATATTGGTATGCCGGTACTGGTAGTGTGATATCAGAGGTATATCTGTCATCCATATTCTAGGCTGGGCGGTCGTGTTGTACCTTCCGGAAATCGGGTTTGCAATTGCACTGCCGGCCACCTGGGCGAGTGTGCAGTGCTCGTATGGTGCTCGAGTGCGCCCTAGAAGGCAGAGCTAATCCACTGTATTGCCTAAACTGGCCATACCGGTAGGTATTCCGGCACTGGTGGGCGCTCAACCATATAGTAATGGTAATACTGTTATCAATTAAACGATGAAAGCCTCGCTGGGCGAAAAATTGAGGCACTCAGAAGATTTCCGCTCTTCCGGAGCCCTTTCAGGGTTTACCCGGAGAGACTTGGCGACCTGCTTCCGTGGTCCTATCGTATCATATCATACCTGGCCGAGGCATGAGACCATGCAATACGACATGCAATTTAGCGCCCTAGATCCTCTCTTCCACTGGGACTATTCTCTGCCTTCATTAGGGTACAGTACGTCTTTGCAGCATTCCCTTTGGGCGTACTGTACCGTAATCCGATGACGTGCGGTTTCGGGATGCATAGGCCAGGCGCAGCAATCTGGAATATCCGAGAACCAACCATGGGATCGGCGAAGGGGGATATGCTCTTGCAGCTCTAGCGCAGAGCGGTTGCGCATACCGGTATCGGGTTCCTCACCAATGGGGTGTGCTCCGAGTATGATCCTCGAGACAGGAATGAAATACTCGAGGAGGGTTTTATTTACGGGCGAAATCAGCCCTTGCAACCAACACAAAATTATTTTGGAGGTAGTGAGCGTTGCTAGGATAGAGGTGCACGAGATGGGTATGAAGGGCTCACTGCGGAACGGCGGGTAGACCTCGTCGCTTTTGCACAGCCCGGTATGGTATACAGATACCTGGTATGCAGGTCTCAAGGGGCCAACCACCACTTAGCATCGGACCTTTCATACCACCGGCCTGGCCTTGCTGATTTCGGGATAATAAGCTAGCCGTGCACTACATAACTCAACACCCTCGCCCTTACATTAACTCTAGCTTTTCACACCAAATCACACGCCCACTCACGACGAACCCCCTACTACAATACAACTTCTTTCTTTCTTTCTTTCTTCCCTGCTAACTCTGAATTTACTTGCGCGGGGGGAGGGGGGGGGGGGCAGTGCGGGCGGCGGGGGAGGGGGACAGACGGAACAGAAGCTGGGCGATAAAAATAGGATCCATGGAAGAAAGGGATACACCGCCCAAACAGATGTAACATGGAAACCAAAGAACTATGCCGAGCAAGCCATTTACTGACTTTATGCGCTTGTTATAAGAATTTCACATCCTCCATTTCGGTAAAAACAAGAGGCCTTGAACCGGACGACAGAGGGACCAACAACTGGGCTAGTGGCTACGTTCAATTGCCTCGGTGTTCACCCTGCGGAAACCCCGAATTAATAATACTTGAGGTAGCAAGCTATCAGAAAGGCCAAGCGCTTTACTGATTATCACAGGTATTGTCAAGATCAGTCTCTGTCCCAGATTGTGCTGATTCCATTAGTTGTCAAGGCCTCATCCCAGTAGGCACTCCTCGGCCGCCACAACATATATCAACGGGTGGCGTTTAACCATACACACTCGATATTAGAGCAATATAGTACTGGGCTTAGCGGGACCAACAATCTCTAGGCAGACATTCCGCGTTCCATCTCGGTTTTCGGGAATAAGATGGGAGAATTGCCGGGGGCTAGGGGTTCTGGGAACGGTAAATCACGTCGAGACACTGAGGCCACGAGGTGGCAAGAGGAGATGGACACCGGTGAAACTCTCTTCACTCAATACAAGCAAACAGGTGGCATCGGGCGCCTCGGGGAGACGATTCCTCTGGCCGAAAGGGTGATTCAAGGAATGAGCCTCTTCCAACCTAATCGAGCTATTTTGCTGGCCAAGCTGTGGAGGGTGTTGGGGAATAAGTTTGGGGATCTGGAAGATGTGGGGGGTCTTAGCATGGCGTGGGTGAGGGGGATGGAGGAAACAGACAAAGCACCGCGGGGCGTTATCGTCGACGCAACTGCATGCGATAATAGCATTCTCATTATACGGCGTCGGTTGGAGAATGCACGAAGCCGGTCCAGATTCTAGGGCACACAATTGTCGGAGGGACATGAGTATCTAGGTGACCTGATCGACCTCCACGAAGCGACTACACAGGTGGAAAGGGTGATGGGGGAGTGTCCCTGGGCATCCCCGTTAGGGAGGATACCAAATATCTGGAGCTCCTTCTGATTACAAGATTTAAGAGGCTGCATGGCATGTTATTTGAAATCACTAGCATGCATAGGCGGGGAGATAGTGAGCAGGACATGTCCCAGCGACCCGAGCCATATCATACTAACGCGCCCGGGGACCTGGGAAGCATATTCCTAAGAAGTTTCAGTGGACGGGAGACCATGGTGATCTCCAGAAAGCTGTTAAATACAGAGAAGAAGTACTAGCTGTTAATAATCAAGACAATCCTGATCGAGCAGGTATACATACCAACCCGGGATTTATACTCTCTATGATAACCAAGCAGATAGGAGACCATGATGGCTCCTAAAAACCCGTTCAGCATAACGATAAACATAATAACCTTGGAGTCATGCTCTCGACGAGATTTGAACGGATAGGGGACTTTTGCAGTCTCCAAAAAGTCATCAAGCACGGCGGAGGCACTAGCTGCTACACCCCAAGATCATCCTGATCGATTGCGCAGACACATTACCTGGGGAACAGGGTTTTTGCGAGGTTTGAGCGGATAGAAAACGATGACCTCCAATAAGCAATCGAGTATAGTGAGGAAGCACTAGCTGCTACACCTCTAGATCATCCCAATCGATCGCGCATATAAAATAAGGGGACGGGCAACCTCTATGACAAAAAAGCGACCGATCGTATCGGAGAGGCACCGGCTGCCACACCTCAAGATCACCCCAATCGACTACAAAGACACAGTAACCTGGGAGACAGGTTATACACGAGGTTTGAGCGGATAGAAGACGATGACCTCCAAAAAGCAATCGAGTATAGTGAGGAAGCATTAGCTGCTACACCTCGAGATCATCCCAATCGATCACGCATATAATAAGGGGACAGGCAACCTCTATGACACAAAAAACGACCGATCGCAACGAAGACGCAACGGCTGCCACACCTTAAGATCAGCCCAATCGACTATAAAGACACAGTAACCTGGGAGACAGGTTATACACGAGGTTTGAGCGGATATGAGAGGACTGCCCCCAAAAAGCAATCAAGTACAGCGAGGAGGCACTAGCTGCTACACCACGAGATCACCCCAATCAACTATGAAGACACAGCAACCTGAGAAATAGGCTATACACGAGGTTTAAGTGGACAGCGAGACCTCGATAATCTGCAAAAAGCAATCAAGCACGGTGGAGGGGTACTAGCTGCTACATCTCAAGATCACCCCAATCGACTACAAAGACACAGTAGCCTGGGAAACAGGTTATATGCGAGGTTTGAGCGGATAGCGAGACCTCGATGACCCGCAAAAATCCATCAAGCGTGGCCAGGAAGCACTAGCCGCTACACCTCAAGGTCACCCTGATCGATTGTCCAGCCGCAGCAACTTGGGGAGCTGGTTTTCCGCAGCATCTGAGCGGATAGGTCTTGGTGGACTCTCAAAAAAACCATTTAGTATCATGCGGTGAAGAAGCGCCAGCTGGTATACCTAGAGATCACCCCAATCGAACATGCCTATATAATAGCCTGGGCGACGAGCACTCTGCTGGGGTTGAGCTGATGGGCGACCTCGATGCCCCCCAAGCAATCAAGCGCAGTGAAAAGGCGCGGGCCGCTACACCACAAGATCACCCCAATCGACTGCGAAGGCATAATAACCTGATAAACAGGTTATCTACGAGGCTAAGGCAGATAGAAGACCTTGATAGCCTCCAAAATCCATTATGCACTATGAAGAGGCACTAGCTGCTGCCTTTTAAGATCACCCAGATCGGGTCCACAAACACGATAACCTGGGCTTCATGCTCTACGAAATTCGAGCGGATAGGAGATCCTGATAACCTCCAGAAGCCATCAAGAACAGTGAAGAGGCACTACCTGCTACCTCTTGAGGTCCTCCAAAAGCGCAGCCATGTGCACTGCCCTGAGCAGACATTTAGAACCAAGCCTCCTGAGTCTACACTCTGTCGAAGACATATACCAAATCTTTCGCCAATCCATGACGCCCACTATTCCTGCATCTCACTGCCCAGGGTTTGGGTTAGGGCGGCAGAGCAGCCTCCCCATTACTTTCAACCGGAAGGTTTCGTAACTCAAGCTCCAGACCCGAGGATGCGGTCAACTTGTTGCCGAGTGTCAATCTACGGCTACTAAGACGAGACGACCAACAGCACATACGCTCAGAGTTCCCCAGGTTAGCATCATCTACTCCTTTAGTGATGGGTCATCAGGCTAGTAGAAAAGCCAATGATAGTCCTAGGCTGCTAGAGTTCTATCGTGAGATGGTTATGAGCTTTGCGATTGGCTAAAGCGTTGGGGTTTCGGAGCTTAAACACGGATCACCCGCTTGAATCTGGAAAAATTCGAATCCTCTGACATGAGATTGACCAGCCAATAACCGAAACAAACTACGCCGATGGTATTATTGTTGCCGCCTAAGCCATAACTTCGTTATAACTCCAGAAATTGAGCCACGGGAAAACGAGCCACTGTATGTGGCAATTGGCTAGTTTCGAGGGGGGTGAATTAAGTGGGGTCGGGTTAACGGCAAAATAAAAGGCCTCCTTTGGCCATGGGACACAGCTGCAGGGCCCACCTTCGGTGACCCCGAGCCGAGCGAGACCACCACAATACCAGTGAGGATGCTCACGGCCCCAATTTGAAACGCATTTGGTGGATTGGAGTAGGATAGCTAAATCAAGTATGGCACGTTTCCATGCGCCTCGGGATCATTCGCGAGAGTCGACCAGTAACACTTTAAGTCGAGCCATTTCCACTTATATCGCCACAACTGTGGCCCTCACCTATGCTCATCAAGAGCTACTCCGGTTATTCGACGAATATGTTGCTCACTTTTCAGGAGCACTCCAGGAAAGCCAAAATTCTCAAGGCACGGAATCCAAGTCTTCACACTCCCGCGGTGAAAACGCCGAGAGCGATAAGCCTACCGGGTGTCGATAAAGAAATTCAATATATAAGAGATCCGACAGCTAAAAGTTAAGTCGAGATCAGGGTACTGAGTAGACCAACCCCGGCCGGAGCCCTCAAACAAGCTCAACACCGCAGTAGTGTCCCTTTCGCCCGCCCGGGGTGTCTAATATCGACCTTCAGATAGCGACCCGGCTTTCTTCGCCCCAAGTGTCAATGGTGCCGGTGAGCCCATGGCTTGAGATATACCGGATATGATAGCACAATATTCACCGTTTGCCTGTCATTCCGCCTGATCCTGGGCCAAGTGCCCCCCCCCCCCAATATCCTAGACGCCGAATTCATACATTTAGGCGGCGGCTTTCATCTAGCTATATTTAGCCACATGCTCGCAAACCCGCTTCTGATAAGGTTGTAAGGGACTTCTCCAACTTGTTTTTCCAGTGCAAAGGGAACGACGGTGGATATTACTCGGTGCCCGCACCCTTTCGCAGAGCCGTAAAGAAATCTCAAGATCAGCGAGCAAGGCATTTCCTTTCCTGGGTGCCTCTTGTGCACATGCGGCTTGTGCTACCCGGTTTGTAACCCATCCCGAAAACGAGCCACTTCCTTTCGTTTTTTGCCGAATCTAACTTTGCATAACAACAGCCCTTTTCCTCAACTTTATCTTATGGACGAGTCCCTCCTTTATTTGTTACCGCATATCACCTACAGCTTGGATCGGACCCAGCACTCTCACAGCTCATTATCACGTGGACTATCTTATAGCTATGCGTGCATCTCCCTTGCATGTTTTGCTTTCTATCGTCGTTGAAAGGGTTTGATTTGGACTGGGCCACCCTAATTGTAAGGGGGAAGAGAGGTCGAGTTTAGCAATTCATACTGCGACTTTTATTAGGCTAGAATCCGGAATATATATATATCTTCATTTGTATTTTCATTTCAACTGTGCTCCCCCTCCCTTTCTTTCCGAGATGGTTTTACACCCCAAGATAGGGAATGGTCGAAATTGTTGCGCCCCGCTACTCCTTTATACTGAAGGGGGGTCTATACAGCGAGGGAGGGTATGAATATAGGCGGTACAATTGTCCCAGATGATTGATATCCGTAGACGAACGTTTGGTGAAAACCTCATGAGATGCAATCGGCAATGGAATGGGATCAGCCTCTACCGCACCGGTATTTTGACTTGCGAACAAAATGTCGAGAAACGAGAAGAGGTGGCGGCGGGCGCGGCAATTTTATTTAACGATAGACGTGGAGCCATCTCTATCCACCGCGTGAGTGAAAGTATATGTCTTCCGGATGTGTGATCTTTGTGTTGGCAGCTTGGAAGAGAGCATCACTACTGCAGAGTAATCGGATGCCTATAAATTACCACCTAGCCTATTAACCCAACACCCTCCAAGCGATCAGTAGAATAAAGTCACAGTTTTGAAGCTCTAACAAAAATGGTGTCCCCAAATCGGGATACCTTTTCCAACCTTGCCATTCCCGTAGTTTAAGCATGGTCCCCCGGGCAGTACAGTACAGTACACGACGGACCGGACCGGACCGGACAGGAACTATGAGATACCAGCACAATATTATACAGAAAAGCGAGGGGAAATATTGTGGCAAACTAGAAACTGACCGACAAACCCTGGATCACTAGAATTTGTATGATATCACCGCCGGGAAGAGATTCTGCATCCTGTTCATTGCGAATTCCCAGTTCGGGAGTGGTAGGATTATGGGATGGCATTTCTAAACCGAGTGGGTGGGCTTTGTGACTTCTTTCGTAAGGGTTGGATCTTTCTCCAGGATTGAGAAGTCGGTGTCTCGGGTGGGGATGTGAACGCTGTTAAACTGCGATGGTCTCCGGAGTGGATGCGCGGTGTGGAGGATTGTTAGTGCCGGAAATGGATGTCATGGAGTTATATTTTCTACCGGACCTGCTTACTCAGGGGGGGGGGTCGGAAGTAGGGGAATGAGTGAATTGTGCTTGCGTAGGATTCTCGAATGGCAATATCTCCGGGGGTTCGTATGATACCGTCCACTTATTCTGTCGGTCGTGAGGGGTGGAGAGTGCCTGGGGACTAGATTGGGGTCCCCCACTCCGTACCTACACGGCTGGGGATGGCGGGCCCTCGCATTGCGTATAGTCTATGATAGGCGAGGTGCCGTTCTTCTTGAGTGAATGGATACTCATGAGTGGTGGGTGGATCCTGAATGTGTTGGGGCTTTCTACCGCTTCTGCCCTTCAAATTTCTTGCGCGCTATGCCGAATTTCCTAGCTTCCTTACTAAGGCAGTTACAGTAGTTGGTGTCTGTGTTTGGTGATTGGGGTTGTGTTGTGTGCTTTCATCCCGCTTAGTTTGTCGGAATAGGGACTTTGTCTACCAGGCTTAGTAGAATATTATGGGGGAATGTTATATGGTTACTAGAAAAGTATCTGAGGGAAACAAATACCGCGCTATTTTATATTATATCTCTGTTATAAAATGTGGTCATCGCACAGCCGGCTGCCCCATTGGGTACAGGGATAGTCAAGAGGCAAAAAGAATCAGTGATGTGCTGGGGGTTTTGTCTGATAATCATGGTAATTAATACTAACATACAAATAATCACTGAATCACTGACTAAGTTTAGCAGCTGTAAGATCTCCAGGCTTATGCCGTGATCCTTTAGGTTCTCATGGTCTAAGATATTAAATAAGGATATATTGGGGCTACTCACTGGCATATTAGTCTGCCTATAGTAAGACATTGGAGAAAATTTCCAGTCACAGCAGAACAGAACATTACTAGCAGTTAATCATTCTCATATTGTTTTGACTAAGGGATTTGTCTTCCCACTATGATTTCTTGTCCGAAATATTAGATTTTAGTTGTTAAAACTTCCTATTACAGTTTTATATATTGGTTACTTCTAGTCAAGTTGGCCATAGTAGAGTGTCTATCTAAGTCTGTTTATATCTGAAAAAAAAAAAACAGGACTGTAGTTTATACTCTAGGTTATAAACTATACACCTCCTGTTTCAACTAAGCTCAGCCTCCTGGTAACTTGAGTCTTAAGAATGTTTTTTTTATGAGTTATGTAAATTCACCTATTTCCTACTTGGGATTGGGAAATAAATAGAAAAAAAATACTTTACTCCTTACTACCTTTTGCTACAAATTTCAGTTGGTCATCCATGATACCTGTATGTAATATGCCCATGTATGCCAGAATAATTTTGAAAATGATTTCAAAGAGAACAGTCTTCCATACATTGTTATCAAGTGATAAATACAGGTTGTTTATAAAACTGTGGAAAAACAACTATAACTTGTAACCAGCATGATGGATAGACAAACTTGAAAATAAAAAGACAGGACAAGATCACTGCTGGTATCCCAGGACAAGAAAGAGAATCACTATTGCAACTGGTTGGGGGTAGTGAGAAGCTGTGAAAATTGGGACGGAGAAAATACTAGTATAAAAATTACTAGTACAAAATGAAGAAAATAGGGAAAAGGAAGGAAGAGATTGAAATCAAATGCTTTAAGTTCTATAGCCACTGACACGTTTGCCGAGCCCAGCTTGGGCAGGGGTGACACTGGTGTCATAATTAGTCTAACACCTCTTCCCCCAGAAAAGGGCAGGGAGGCTCAACCAGAAACCCGCAACTTGAATCCGGAACAAATATAAATGGACTAAAGAGAAAAAAATGAACAAGCTACAGGCAATGGAAGTCTTGCTCTTTAAACATTTTTTCACGAATCGAGTCGATTTTCCGCATGGTACAGGCATGGCATAAGAACTCTTGAGATCCACTATCTCAGTGGCAGGGGTGAATCCCGGGCCCACCCGCCAGAGGCCTAACCCGGCATGCCAGGGAATTGCGAATACCAGTTAATGAGTTCCAACATGCACTGAACACTCAGGCCTTACTGTCTGAGGAAACCACTAATCCTTCTCAGGACCTTTTGACTCAGAATCCGGAGATCACATTGATACAGGATATAGTGGATTTCAAGAGTTTTTCGGGTGGTATCATATCATAACTAGCCGCCGCCCTGACCTAGAAATGATTGTACTGCCATGTTTCCGGCCCTACACCCCGGCCCCCTTCAGCGCAACGAAAGAAAAAAACAGAAAAAATCATAATTACCACTGCAAGTTCATCACCGCAAACATGCCCTAATTTTTGGTCTCCCCCCCCGCAAATTTCCGCCACAAAACACCCCTCTCCTGCGCCATCCTATGATACTACCGCCACCACCGCCACAACCACAACAACGCCGCCACTTTGGAAGTAAACTACACAAACCCGAGAACCGCACATACATGTTTTGCAGCTCTCTTTTGTGAGTAAGCAAGCATGTCGGGGCCCTACTATGTCGCCGGGTAATAACTCCTCCAAAACCTCCCCCCTGCCTCTTTAACATAGCTAATTTATTGTAGCCGCAACACCGAGTCTAACGCGGACTCAAGCGGAGAGGACTCCCACTCTGATGAGAATGGAGTCGAGTCCCAGGCCACGCTCAGGAACGGGAATGAGATTCCAGCTGGTGACCAGGATAACGATTTTAATGGAGTCGAGACCCAGGCCATGCCCGAGACAGCCGGTAACGGGAATGAGGTTCCGGCCGGTGATCAAGATTACGATTTTAAATGCGAGAGTTGCCAGGCCAAACTCTTGAGTGCCGAGTATTTGCATTACTATCTGCTCGAAGGGAATGCCGGTGGTGATTCTGGCGAGCCCCTTTACTGTTTCAAGTGTGGGGTCGGCCCTGAAAATGAGGGAGAGCCGAAGAGACATGTTCTGGAGAGTTCCAACCATGTGGTTTGTTGTAATTGCCCTAAGGAGGTCCCAACTCCCAAGGAGCCTGAGCTCCATCATAAGCAGGTGTGTTTGCTACCCTTCCTTTCCACTCTCGGAAGATATTTGGCAAGCTGATAATACCATTATTTTCACCAGAAAAAGGAAGAAGGAGCACCCTTCCACCCGTGTCCCGCCTGCGGTCACTTTTTCAATGCGGTTTCCGCTACCGCATGGCATATCGAATCCGGACAGTGCCAGGGCGACCTCCGGGCCGCTGTCATCCGCTTGCTTACCAGCTATGAGAACAACCCACCAGCCGGGGGGGACCTTTCTGGGGACCCTCCCGTTGCCGCAACTACCGCACGCACCCGGCGTGCCGGCATTCGTCCTCCCCGGGTTAAAACCGCCAGTGCCGGGGCCCCTGAAGGCCCCAATCCCGGCGGTGGACTCACCCCTAAGGACTCCGCCGGCCCCCCCGATAACACCCTACCGGCTAAACCTACACACAAACACATGGAGAACTTCGACGGTTGCTGGAACCAGTTTGAGGGAGTTTATGACTGCCCCCGCCTGGGGTGCGGGAAGAGGTTCGCTCGAAAAACGGACCTTAGATCGCATCTCGATAGCATTGTGCATGACCGGAAGACCCTTCGGTAACACTCTCCCCATTCTATCCAAGTTCATGTAGCTTCTAACTGCTAGGGGTGGTAGTTGTCCTACTTGCATCCGGCTATTCGCCTCTTCCTCCGCTTTGCACCAACATACTGAGTCTGGGGCTTGTCGCGTTGGACGTTCCCGTTTTTATGAGAGGCCCGCCAAGGGCGCCGCCACTGGCGGATTGGCGGGTGGGGGTAAAAAGGTGGAGTTTGAAAACGATTGGTAGAGACTGTACTCGAAGTGAACTGTAAGGTAGAGCAGAATAGTATTGAATCTTTGATTGACCGATATTGTGGCTGTGGGGTTGGAGGTGTATTTTTTTCCATATTTTCCAATACTCTGTGCCTGTTTTCTTTGTTTCTATTCTTACTTGCGTTTCGGAGGAGTCACCTTGTTGTTGGCGGAAGCGAAAGCGGGGGATACTTGAAGTTCTTGAGCCCCTTATGATTGTTTGAATTCCGAGTGATCTTTCTTGTTTCTAGTTATAAGTGGAAGTGTGGGAACACTACTAGGGATGCTGGGCTCACGCCAAAAGGAAAGAGGGGACTGTTGAGAGGACTACGGGTGATCCTTATCACCATGGAGGGAACCCCTCTGCTTTATGCCCTAGTAGTAACAATCCCTTCTAGACTCCCATGATAAACTCTCACGCGCCCATAAACTACAAAACACAACAACAACTCTGTGGCGCGATTGTAACCGTCGCTTCTGGATACAGGTCGTTCTACCCACGTTTAACGGGAAAGGACTAGGCAACCCCTCAAACTATCGGGATGAGCAGGGAGTCTTTAGCTCGGGAGCAGGGCTTAATCTCTAGCCGGGCCAATGATATCACGATAATTTGCTATTTACCCAGAATTTCGATCAGTCTATTTCTCCCATGCTCTAAACGGACTTCCGCCGGTTTGAGTAATGGCGTTTCCCTCAAAGGGATTCTGCACTTATTGGCCTAACGTAAATTCGGGCAGCACTCTGTTTGACAGCCGTGGGTTAATTCCAGGCTTACTGCGAGTATCATAATATGGCCCCCACATATTGTAAGCCAGGACCCCTTCCCCCGCTAAACACTGATCAGATCCCATCTCGATAGCTCGGGACATGGCGCTGGTGGGATTGGGCGTTAGAACGTCTTCCCCCCCAGACAAATTGCCGAGATTAGATAACTGATGAGATGGGAAGGCTAGCGGTAGAGCACGATAGGAAGGGTTATCATCTCTACCGTATTCGGATGCGCCTTATCAACAAAATTCGGGAAACCGGAATTATTACTCGATTGTTGTGTGGGGGGCGCTCCCATGTAGGATATCTGGTGACCGGGTCTACCTTGTTCACTCCTCCACAACTAGTGCCACCATACCGCCGTATTGCTAAACCATACGTTCTGGGTGTTTGCTTGAGGGGCTGATCGGAGATCGGCTTCAGGTTGAGAAACTAAGTGTCACTGCCGTTATGCGTTTCTCAATGTATCTTGTCCGTTGGAAGCGCCACCGCAAGGTCTCACAGCAGTCATTTAGAACTGTCAGTGATTACGGAAATTTCCTGTATCCCGTAAATTCATCGTGCGTCTTGGCCAGCCGAGGAATTGGGTCTGCTATTGATACTGCCCAGTCGGGTGTTACAAAATGGTCCACTTGCGACATCAGAAATTTCCTGAGCTGTTGACAAGATTCCCCGGCCGAGTAGGAAACATGCTCTGGGTATCAATCTTCACGTTCCATATGATAGACGGCTTACAACTGAAATTCATTTTTTAGGATAAATCTTTCAATTGCTTAAGGGCAGTATGCTGGGCACAGCCTCTTGATCACGGAACGAACTGAAGGCAGAAAACTAACAGGATAAATACCACAAACAGCTAATAACAAGGAAACCCCAATACGGCTCTTCAGTGCCCCGGTGTGAGTAAAATCCCTGGAAACTCCGGTTGCTAGGAGAGCAGTTGTGAGAATCGTGGGAGGTTGGGATTCATCTTCACCTGGAGATTCAAACAACTACTGGAGATGAAATTAGCGAGAACATTCATTAGATTTATCCCCTCTTCAGAGAGCTGGATATATCTGCCCCGGAGTTGAGATCTCTCGCTCTGGGGTCAATTCTTCCTCCGGCCAGCTCCAGCGTCCGGGGCCCAGGTCTGCACTTCACAACGTGATCAGGATGGTGAGAGACCGTTGCTGCAGCATCATAACGAGTTCGACCTCGCGTTCGTGGAACCCTCCTATAGAACCTCCCTAAATTCAAATACGAGTCTAAAGAAGCGAGAATTGGGTTTAGGCGTCGGAAATCGCTCAACAAACCGCAAAATGCAAGCGGTCTATCCCATCCTTTCCCTCGTAGCTTATTCAGGCTTGCCACCGTCAGTCCGCCGCGGTCCCACATGCGGCCCCCTCTCCGTAGATTTGAATACTGGATGGTCGGGGGGTTGGGAGAAGAGATGGGAGAAAGCCAAGGAGGAGTTAGTCATTATAGGAAGATAATGGAAGTGAAAGGGGTTGTTAAGGTGGAGGACCGGTCTGCGAGCGGATAAGTGGCGATCAGATAAGAGCATCGAGTGATATACGGTCTGTTTTAGGGTGAATGACAAAATGCTGCTTCGTTCGAAATTGCTTGTGATTTTCACCATGTATCCTATTATACAGCGGAATGCTTCTATTTATAGTTGCTCTCGGGCAATTATAGCGCTCAAGGAATTTCATTGTCTCCCATCCCATCATTTGTCGTATATTGCTGTTCTTGTTGCCTCTTTACTTCCCATGCCTTTCACGCCGTTGATTTTGCCTTTGCTCCCGGTTCCTCCCTCCCCCCTTTTTTTCTCTCTCCCGTTCGCTATCTGCTGCACGATATAATCTTGTTCTTACTCATGTGGTGGGCAATTGGGCTTCCTTTCTCATTGCCTAGCTAAACATACTAATCATTGTCACTCCCGACTTAATAATTTCACAAATAACGTGCAAAATAAATCAGCCCTGGATTCTGTCATTCCCGCACCCCCCCTTCCCCCGGTGCTGGCCGCCTACCTCCCAGCAAACCCCATCCCCCTTCCTTCATCTTCCCGAACACATTCCTCATTCACCATCTTCCATCATCCCCTAAGCCCAGCTCAATCTAAATTTCATGCTACTATCATACTAAAAAAACTGTTTAAAGTTACTTGTATAGTGAGGAAGGGGCGGGGATGGTTGGTGACTTCGCACATCATGTGCTCCGGTCATACATCCCTTTATTCAATCTGCCATATCGAGATAGTAGCCCGCCGGACACTATGACTTATGGGTCCAATTGCGGTTGCTGCTATGGTTGCTGATAGTCGAATTGGTTTGAAGCGATCAGATTTTGAAGATCCTCGTACAGAATCACAGAGACACCACAGACAATCTACAGATGACTCCTAGAAATCCCCACATCCTTACACAGATATCATACCCCTCGCTGAAGGGAACCTTCACGACAGAGGGCAGTGTGCAAGAAACTAGAGCCTCCTCAAGCGAGTAAAGTTACTGGATGAACGGTAGGACTTCCGACAAATAACCAACTGTGAACCTCGATCTGTTACCGGTTAAAGTCATTTAAGATTTCGCTACAGGAATAGAGGGTGGCACTTGCGGGTTTCTCTAGTGGTCTATTAGGAGAGGGTGCCCGTGCCATTGCTCGACAAGGTATCATATCTGACGCGCCTTGGATGCAAAACTATCGCGGGTCATCATAAGTGCACTATGGGGGCGAGGAGGGTGAACAGGACAACTTATTGGCTATAGGAGTGGTTAACAGATATCCCGTGATGAAATGGTTAGTAGTAATCAATAACTCTACCTGCCTTCCATGACGGCCGAATGGTTGCAGGGCGTGCAACGAGTTCGTGGGAGAAGCAGGAGGGGGCAAGAGATTTACAAATGAGTTATAATATAATAATTATAAGTGCCCGCTGCAACTTGCTGGAGAGGGGATGAGTTTACATACAAACTTAGACAGGCAAGGAGTAATTTATTAGCCTTCAGTTGTGGCGCCAGATAGGGGTTTGCCGTGCCTGTCTCCTATCGAGGAAAGCAAACCTAAAGTTGGTCTAGAGTCGTCGGCACTAATGAGGACTTAACTGTTGTCGACAAAATACAATCTAGAACGGCGGCAGAGATACGTGAATGCAGTGGAAACTGCAAGCAGGGAAGAACGCGCCGGGCTACTTACCGGCTGAAAAGCAAAGACATGACTCTCGGGGCGCAACCGGCCTTGCAGCAGGAGCCTAGACTACCCACTACTATAGCTTCAAAAAAAGAAAGAAAAAATAAAACCAGCGCCCTCAGTAGATAGTGTAATCTGATATGAAGATTCGCATTATAGAAGTCCAGATTAACATCCATGCCCTCGGAACTCCTACAGTTGTTTTGATCGTGTTATATTGCACCTCTATTCTAGCACCCATAGGTGACATATGTAAGACAATAGAACAAAGAACAATATTTCATCAGTGTTATTAGTGCACTAACAAAAAACACAAAACAAGACATACCTCTACCAAGGCACCGGTACTCGAGTATTTGACCAAGCGAGTTAGACACAGAAGTGTATCATTTTGTTTGTCAATTGCGCTAAATCCCCACCGCAAAATTTTCGCCAAAATTACCACTCCGAAATACAGCACGAAAAAGTGAATATACAACGCACCGTGCCGCCGGGAACGCCTCCCCACCCTTCTGAACCCCCCCCCTCTCCTGACTGTTGGGTGCCGACCGAGATTTCCAGATCCCGCAATTTTTGCCGCCCTTCGCTTCTTCCTCCGACTCGCCTCCCAATCTAATACGTTAATCTGCCGGGGGTAATCTGGATTCCACATATTTTCTTCCAGTCTCTGGATTTTTAAATCCTGAACCGAGGTCCTCTACGTGCCATTCGCTAGTCTTGGTCTACCAGCACCTCTTTGTCAGAAAGTTTAGTGCGCTGTGGTATCTCCGAACCGCGCAAACCCCCTCGAACCTATAGAGTGTTTTCCTACAGGGTTCGTGAAAGCTCTGGGTGGTTCCAAATAGACATGCAGTACTATTAGAGTAGAGCCGTCTCTAGTTGGGAAATGAATTGTCACAAATACGTAGTTATAAATACGCAGGAGCAGAAGAGCAGGAGCAGAGCCCTATGGCGGGCAGCGGTCAACACGATACAGAAGGATTAGCAGCAATAAGTGACCCAATAAATACAAGAACAAGGGCAACCCACAACTCAATCCCCAACCAACTCCCACTCACCCCTTCCCCTTCTTCCCTTTCTTCCCCTCCTCCTGATCACTATCCTTCTGCTCCCAAACATCCCATACCCGCTCCGTAATGATCTGAGAAATACTCTTCCCCTCCTCCTCCTTAGGCCGAACATCCCTAACAACCTTCTCCCCCTTCCATCCACCAACCTTAGCCATCTCGCTATTAACCTCAACCGCCCTCCCTGTGCCCCTCCCTTCTAACTCCCCTTTCCCAAACTGCTCATACCGCTTAAACCCACGCCAGGGGTCGCGGCCATGCTGATCCGCAACTTCCCCGAGGCAGTAGATCCAGGAAGCACCAAGGCCGAAGGTGAAAAGATCCATCTTGCGCGGGGGGAGAAGGATCAGAGCCGGCGCTACAACGAGGACGCCCAGCGAGGCACGATAACGGAGGGCTGTGTAGCGGGCTTCATTGTCCTGGACGTCTTGTGGAGCTGGCGTAGGATTGACGGGTGGTAAGTTTTCGTTGGTTACGGCGGTGCGGGCTTCTTCGGTTTGCGTAGGCATTTCGTGCTTGCAATTGTGGGTGCTAGTTGGTTTGTCCCCGATCTCGTAGAAGTGCTGACGGAGCTCGGTGAGATGAGGGTAAGATGAGATGGAATTGAGACAACGAGAAGTATAATTAATCAGCGTTGGCACAGTAGCGCGCGAGTAGTGGGAATGAATGAATGAATGCACAGGCAAATCGCGATAAAATGCAGAGTGATGTCAGTATCCCGACAAGGATAATGACTAAGCTGGGTTAGGTTTCGCATAATTATTTTTCCGGTCCAACTACCTCTTGTTCCAAGTCCTAGGATATTAGGCCACACCTTTGTACTGGTACATCACTACCGCTCCAATAAAATCGGAATATCCCCTGCCTCTGCTTGCCCCTTTAGTAAAGGATTGTGAACCTGCACCCCATGATAGCGAGTCATTTTACTGTCAATTAGCCCCAGGTCTTGAATTATTATTTTATTTGTGCGGGATTGTCGTGAAGGTTGCCTTGTCAAGGGCTTCCTCTTTCTTTCGCCGCATATCTTCGGTGGGTGGTACAAGTAGTCTCTCTACCTCCCCTCGTCCATCCTCTACTTTCCCACCTCCTCCTCCTTCTTACCTCCCAACAAACTCTTCCACTGATATCTCTAAAAGCTCCCCCAACACACTTCTGTCCCAACAAACAAAGACAATCACCATGGAACAAGAAGCTACTGCTAGGAAATCTCCTACTCTGTCCCCAACTGTGGGCCCCCTCCCCCATATTGTGTTCAGTCCGCAGCAATATCTACAGCGTCGCTTTGCTATTCACTCTATCCTTCGTAAGCTCAGTACCCAACAGCACATTATTGGGGGTCTCCAAAGCCTGCTTGATGTCGGTTGCGGTTCGGATATCTTACTGCTTCTCAGTTTAATTCCGTGTGAGGATGCTCTACCTATTGAAGTTCTTACTGGAATTGATATTAGTGATGATATCAAGAGCGATTTATGCATCGAGAGTATCTCTCCAGGAGCTTGGACCGGTAATACTTCGGGGGAGGATAGATGGAGGCCGTTGGATATAGTACTTCTGTACGGTGTGTTTGTTCCCCCTCCCTTCCGCTCTTCCATTCCGGCACCCTTTTAGTTTTAGTCTAATACTGACAACCATTGGAAATTTAGGCGACTTTCAGTATTTGTCACCATACCTGATTCCCAAACATGATATAATTGTTTCTAGCGAAGGTCTGTCATATCACAACCGATCACTCGAAGTGCTAAATGCTTACTTGAGTATAGTAATTGAGCATTTGGATCCCAAACCTTTAAGCCTCTATGCCGGCACCTTGTTAGGTACTATGAGACCAAAAGTTTGCATCATTACCACACCCAATAGGGATTTCAACCCGATTTTCAGCATTAATTTTCCATCTCAGGGCCAAAACGAAATCGAGTTTCTTGATTCTGACAAGTTTGTTTTCACTCCTTTTAGCAACTATCAGCTACGAATAGCTTACTAATAAGGGACAGACCTAACAATAGTGGCAAATTCTGGAGAGAAGGGGTTTCCTATTTTATGCGCCATCACGACCATCGCTTCGAGTGGACAAGAGCGGAATTCCGTACCTGGGCTCGTAATGCTGGTCAGCAGTTTGGATACAAAGTCGATTTTACCGGTGTGGGCAGTTTCGGCTACAGCATGATGATTGAGAACGTGGATGAAGCAGTAGTCGAAGAATATCTTACGAAAGATATGTCAGGTCGAGTTGATAAACCTGAAGACGCCGACTACTTTGAACTGGAGCCTGCAAGATCCAATTTAGCGAAAAGGGCGGGCAGAGTCTATGGAGACTGCACTCAAATCGCTGTTTTCACTATTAACACTGACAATAGTAATATGGACTGTCAGGAATTATGTGAGGGAGTTTCTTTAAAGCATGCTTTGAAAGTTCTCCCTCCTGTTGGGACGACCACCGATGGTATTTACCTCGCTAAACATGTCGAGTACCCCTGGGTTGATTACCCTTACCCGCCAGGGAACCGCGATACTTTAGTCATGATTCAAGGTTGCTTGAATCAGTTTATCCCGACTCTAGTGTACGACGCCTGGAGCAACCCACCAGTCGCAGAATGGGACAAGCCTCGTGAAACTGATATCATGGAGCTGGGCTTTGACGACGAAGATCCTATCGCCAAGAGAAAGCGTACGTATGATGAATTGAGAAATGCAAGAGACCATACAACCCGACTCTTACAGGGTAAAAATCCGGCGGATCTTGAAGTCCTTGTCGTACCAGTCGAATTGAAGCGTATTTGGGACTCCGATTGGAAGCTACAGAGGGCGTTTAGATTCGATTACCACATGTTTACCACCAATTTCCATCTTGGTGGAGCCCCGAATTCGAATCTAAACGATACGATGTCCCTTAGTACCGAATGCAAGTTCCCACCCCGGATACCAGACTTTAGGTAAATAAAAATTGACGAACCACACAGGGGATGAAATTGTTTTCGCTGGAGCGCCTCACGATGGTGATTATACAGTTTACGTTTCCACTCAGGGTTTCCAGATTAAATACGGCAACCCACAGAATCCTGTATTCGAACCCGAGCCAGACTCTTTCCCGTTTTCAGACAGTGCCGAAGGCCAGCCAAACATCTGGGCAGAGTTCGCTTTTACTCCCGGCATCGTTCCTAAGACCCATGACGAAGACGAGCGCGTCGTCTTGATATTGGGCAAGAACGCTACCGTTCTTGTAGCCCCCGGCGACGATGAGGACATGTGTGGGAAGGATATTCTCTGGGTCACTTTTCGTAAAGGGGTAGTCTTTCCCCCTTACGATGACCGCCGTTTTAAAGCGCACGATGTGGGGGGAAGTCTCAGGTGATTTTTTCCCCTGCTTCCATTGCTGACCGATAATCTTCCCCCCGTGGTGCGTCCACTCTTCTTTGAGCAACCGGATAGATGGATGGATAGATAGATAAACAAGTGAAAATTCGATAATATATCGTCAATGCTTGGGCTTTCTGTTTCTCGTTTTATGCCGAATGAGCCGTACTTGAAGTTGATTGAATACGGGTGAGGGAACAACGAACAGAAGGGACTGCGAACCGTACCAAAAAGATCAGGTACCGTAGCAGGCGTCAAATTCGGTGCGCACTATCGATTATAAGAATAGGGCAGGATGACACGATAAACTTCTCTCCCGATCAAAAGAAAAGAAGAGTTTATCCAACAATCTGGTCCATCCACTGTGCGCGAAAGACAGTAGTATAACCGCGGAATCTCCTGAAATCCATAGTACGATCAACCCCAAAGAACCAAACCACTCTACTTTATATACCGCCCAGCAGACGACACCTCAGAGCGGTACCGGTACAAACCCCTCCGCCGCCACCTCCTTACTTCCTTTCATTCCCACGCTTTCAAAAAATGGTTTTCTTTATCTGTTTGTTTCTTTCTTTATTCCTGTCGTATGCTTGATCCATCCTAACGATTCCAGTTTAGTGCGGTACAGTACACGATTGAATTGCAAGTGCAATAGTTGTGGCCTTGAAAGCCTGATTCCACATGACGAGGGATAATAATGATACTTGTATTTGTACCGGCAGTGTGTGTGTGTGTGGACTGTACGCCTGAGGGGGTGGTGAGGTGTCCGAGAATGGAGATGCTGGAATCCTCGAATTTGGGAGTAGAAAATATCGTGGTAGGTCTTGACATTTTTACGTCTGGCACTTAATTTATGGGTTAAGAGGAGAATGATGGAGCTTAGCAGCCAAGCTTTCTGAAGTGGGAGCCGCATTTTTGGGTATGGGGTCTGGAACAAACCGGTCGGCCGGGTAACTTCTCTGTTGGCTTTCCGAACAGCCGGTTCCGGGAGTCTAGACCATCTTGGTAACAGCTGGCCTTAGGACCTTAACTTACCTTGGGCTTAGATAGCTCACCCGTGGCTCTTCCACTCCACGCTGCACCCACGCTCATCCCAACACCCCCCGTCACTCGCTATCCCTGACATACGGAGGTGAAACGGAGCAAAACGAAACGAAACGATCGTGCGCGCAAAAAAAACAAAAGAACAGACGTCGGAAGAAAGAGGGATGTCCCAAACATTCAATACAAAGTCGCCCACAATCAAGCGAATCCGTGCGCGCGCGCCCCCCCCCTCTCCCTCTAACTCAGCTGACAACCTACAGTCCGGGAAGCCGAAGAGCTCTCCAAAAACCCGGCAGAAGACTATCACGCCGCCCCGCTCGACGAAAACCTCTTTGAATGGCACTTCACCCTCCGCGGGCCACCCGGCACCCCATACGCGGAGGGCATCTACCACGGGCGCATAACCCTCCCGCCGGACTACCCCCTCCGCCCACCTAGTTTCCGCTTCATGACGCCGAGCGGGCGCTTCGAGGTCAACCGCGAGATATGTCTTTCGATCTCCGGACATCACGAGGATACGTGGCAACCGGCGTGGGGAGTTCGTACGGCGGTTGTGGCGCTGAGAGGGTTCATGGAAACTGAGGCGAAGGGACAGGTTGGTGGAATTGAGTGCGATGAGGAGACCAGGCGGGGCATCGCGAAGGAGGCGGGGGAGTGGAGATGTGGCGCGTGCGGTGGGAGGAGTAATGGGGAGATTTTGGAGGATTGTAGGGTTCTGGCTGAGGAGATGGGGAGGGGGAAGAAGGCGGGGGAAGAGGAGGAAGAGAGGAGAGTAGAGGGAATCACGATTGGGTATAAGGATGAAGAAAAGCAGATGGTAGGAGGTGGTTGCGCCATTGCTGAGGCGAGCTCTACTCCTACAGCTAAGGGGCGGGACACCTTTACCGCGCCCCAACCAACGCCGCCACCAAATCCCAATCTCCAACACCCCGAGCCTGCCCCCCCCATACAACAACCACAACCACAAGTACCACTTCCAGTACCGGCACAAGAAATCCAAACCCCCTGGCTGGACAAGCTAATCCTAGCCCTCATCGCCGTCCTAATCACGCACGTGATTAAAAAGATTGCATCGCACTTTTAATCCCTTCCTTACTCCCCTAGTCTTGTCTGCCCATCTGTAGGAGTGGACCGGTATATGCTACGGGTGGATCCCTTTAGGCTTGCCTCACCTGTTCCATTTGCTTGCTCGCATTTTACAAAAAAAAAAAGGAGAAAAAGAAATAGGAGCATATCAGGTGTATCGTGAGAAAACATTTCAGCAACACAAATGATTTCTTATATATACCGGGAAATACATTTAGTTTTCATTCCATTTCGCTTCGGAAGAGGGCGTGCCTGCCGCGCCGAGTGAAAGTTCAAGCAGGGCATGTATGGTACCGTACGAGTAGTGCAAACCGTATTTTCCTCCACCTCCATGACCCGCGCCTCCCCCAACCCCCCCGCCGTGAGGAACACTGGCCAGTGCCAGCCAAACCAAGTCAAGTAGGTAGGATACAAAATTATTCTCGTGACCCTTCTAGATATTACCGACCAGCACGAAGTGAAAAACCGCAATCGGTTCGGGTCCAGCGGTACCAAGTGGTTTAACCAACTGCTCGGATATGATACGGTCCTATACGCTTCCCATCCCTAATACTGTATGCTTTATTATTCGTACAGTACAGCACTGTACAGCACCGTATCGAAACATCTGTCCTGTCCTGTAGAAGGGCTACCGTATGCATTTTTATTTTCATTTTCCTTTTTCTCCCCCCCTATTCCGGTGACTGCCGGTGATAGGATGCTAGTGGTACCGTGCCAGTAAAACTAATGAGATTCGTTGGGGGAGCTAGCGCAGATGGGATTGAAGGGACTTTACACTTGTAATATGGTATGTAGACTGGTCTGTGATACTGCGGTTTTCGGGGATTATCACCGGGCTGTTCTGGTATTTTTATGAATTTTATTGATTCGTTCTGTGGCACTTTTCCGCGCACTTGACGGCGCTCCGCGCTCTTCCACTCTGTCCACGGTTGTGTGTCGGGAGAGGGTGAGAAGGAAAAGGAATCAGATCACGGAGGGGAAAATAGTGCCGAGGTGTGGTGCACTAGTCAAACACACGAAAGTCCGAACCAAGATCCATTGCCGGATCAATTCGATTTTATCATCAGGAAAGGATTACCCAAACATGGCATCCGAAAGAAGCGCACACGCGCCGTGAGCAAACAAGCAAACAAACAAACCTCGGGATATCCCTTGCAAAGTATCGTACTAACTAACCTGCCATGCACTTCTAGGTTAGCACATTGTCCGGTCCGGACTCGGAGGTGAAAACCCCTTCACCACAGAGAGTAAGGTTCCCTCTAGAAAAAGTCAATTCCTTTGCTTCCTGCAGAAAAGTCAATCGATGGCCATCTCGCCCCGTTATTCCCCATACTTCTCGCATAACCTATCCCGTTCACCCATTAACCAAGTGAGATCTCTCGACTCGCTCTCTGGGGTAATTCCGGACAAAATGGCATACGCAGTTGAAGACGTCCCTATTATTTCATTGTTCCGTTCTGCCCGGCCAGGCTTGGTTCCGGGGTGGCTTGACGGAGGTATATATTGCAATATTCGGGAAAACTCCCCGATGACAAAATTATGTTGTGAGATTGGGTGGGGCTCGGTTCGGGAAGGGGCTTATTGCTATTTATGAACTGGTGGGGAAGGGTGACAGAGAGTGAAGAGCCTTTCTGTTTGGTTGCTGTTAGCGGGTTGGTTGGTGCTGTGGACATAGTTGACTTGCTGGCGTGATGTAATGAGAGTTGGGAGGGGTTTGAATAAGCTTGGGGGAGGGGTGATCGATGAATGTGCAGCCTGGTTGCTTCGGTTTTGGTTGGAGGAGGCCGCATGGACCGGTGGTGCCGTCTTGTGTCCGGTTTCTTGGACTTGCTGTTATGTTAGCAGCTACCTACAGTCTGGCACAAGTAGGTTCAAGACGAGGAGGATCTCAAGACCGAGCTAGCTCGTGCGCCAAAGAATAACCCCCTAACAGGTTACATTTTGTTAACGAGGCTCAGTCCTCTCTCAAACTACTTCTGTATCACATATAATCACTCGTATATATAATTTGTGACGGGACCGCTGGGGCTATGGCATAGAAAGGATCAGCATGACAGCTTAAAGGCCACGAGGGCCTCCTTGCCACCGCAACCCCAGACGGCTGCTCTTTTAATGTACTAACAGTCTTGCTCCACCCTGGTGCTTAATGTAATATACCCAATCGGTGTTTGCTGTGTCTGACAGTACAGGGTGCCAACATGGCGCCTGTGGTCACTGGTGCCCAGTGCGGGA
The DNA here is from genome assembly GCA_900010015.1 of Tuber aestivum. NCBI lineage: Eukaryota > Fungi > Ascomycota > Pezizomycetes > Pezizales > Tuberaceae > Tuber > Tuber aestivum. Next base: position 685,798 of record LN890946.1, on the reverse strand, counting down.
TTTTGTCGTTTATCCAGTCCGTCAAAGTACAGTTTCTTTATATATCCTCCCACCTCCCACCGAATCTGCTGCCGGCTTCCTGATCGTTTCTCTGCCCCCCCTCCGTGTCCTGTCTTAGCGCCTTGTTTGCACGCAATCCGGTTCTGAATGCGTCCTGATTTTGATCGTCAATCCCAAACAAATATTCAATAGAACTCCCGTCGTATGCTCCTGGGGTGCTCCAGACATGCAAATACTTACTTAACGGAGTGCGGTAGTTTTTCCATCACCTTGCTAATGCTATGGTACTTGTGCCTCTCGGTCGGTGCGGTTAGGACACACACCAGAGCCATGTATCTGCTCACGCAGGGGAGGCACACCATGACCCCGAGCAAGACCTCCAATATCCCCGAGCAAATCGTCCCGGTTATAGATGAAGAGTCTGTGACTCCTACCACACACTACTTGCTCCCATGATGGAGCTCGTTTCCGTGGCCCGGGCTCGAAAACCCCTCGAAACTGCCGGTGGCCGGCTCTCGCGGTAATAGCTTGTTGTTTTTCATAGATACAAAGTGAGAAAAGCAGTGCTCACGAGATAGCAGCACGCCAACCTCGACCTCGTAAGAAAGAAGCCATCGAGCGGAGGATAACCCCTTCTGGAGGAGCACTAGGCGGGAAAGAGTGCTAAATATACCCTTGAAGCAGTACCACACCACAATTCAGAAGGAGTGAGCAAGGGTTAGGCCAAAGGTGTTTAGTTCTCGTTGCGCTCGAATGCTTGATATATCCTCCACCGGTACTGCCATACTCATTTTTACCTTCCGACGATAACTGATCAAGGTGGCACTATTACTGGCAACAGAGTTTTGGGCAGCCGGCAGTTGTGGCGCCGCAGCGAGTGTCGGGGTAACAGTACAACTTATCGCTCTATAGTGGGATTCCGGAAGCGTCCTGATTCCAAGATATTCTCGATCTGCTACAGCGAGTTAACGAACTGGGGGAATTCGGCAAATGGTGGAAAACTAGCGGGTTCCCCGCATTTATGGTGATCAAATAGGGAGCCCCATCACTCTGGCTGAGATATGAGACGTGTACTGCTGCTCTAATGGTACATGGAAGTATGCGGTGAGAGCTCTTTGGACAAGGGGCTAATGCCGCGGAGAGAGAGGTGGATTTGTTAGTGGGTGTCTCAAAATGCGGGATGATAGCTTGGAAAATCACCAAGGGTAGTGCTTGAATTTTGCTCTACCAGCCCCAGATCCCGTTGGGGCACGGTACAGTACCGGCTGTCGGGGCCGCCAAACCAGCTAGTAAACTACAGCCGGGGCCGGTACTAGTATCTGCGATCAGTCCTCCAGTTTCGGACGCACGAGTTATGCACGAATCTCCTGCTTCGAACCATGCTGGATTGGTGAGGTGAGACCCTCCATTCTAGTAGCTGAATGGTGGAGTGAACCGATCTTGGTTTCGTGCATGATCTTGATACTCAGCAACTAAGCTATGGGACTGCTTTCTTTCTTCCCCTGGCGATCTTGCTGTCACCTTTCACCCCACTAAGCATAATAAACCAAATATAGTCAGTTCCAGAAAGGGGTGAGAAACGTGGCAAATGTACCCTAACACACAATACGCGCGGTGTGCCATGCACTTCCTCGGCAGAAGGTTTACAGCGCGCCGTTTTTTCCAGGGAATACACCTCTACCGAAACACATGCACCTCCCATGTACCGAGAACTTTGAACCTTCCTATCATAGTTTCCGTAGCGCCGGACCGTTAGATACCCGCACTGTGCAGCTTTCTGCGCTCACAAGCATACCAGGTTGCCAGAGGTGATGTCAGCACCAGGAGGTCCCGGAAATCCCGGCATATCCAGCTCTAATCTCGTAGATCAACAGGGTCAACCACTTCTGTCGCCCAAATCGACATCTATAAAATCACGCCTACAGCGCCATAGCTTTGCCGTGGGTAGGGTTCCCCAGGCTATGGGATGCAGTGCAAACATGTACTTAGAGCACCCCCGCAACTGAGGCCGAAACCACCTTCGAGTGGTGTCCTCAAAAGCTTGCTTCCTCCCTAACAACGCCAACCCAAACCTGCTCGAAATGCCCTTGCCTAACAATTCGTGCGAATTAGAGCTTAGGATGCTGTATCGGAGATCTCGGCGAGAGAATGGCTAGGTGGCCGCTTGCGTCTAAGGGGGTTCGGGTCCGGAGCGGATTGTTCGGGTCCCGATTGGAGGAGTAACTCGTGAGGGAGAGCCAGAAATAGCATTGTTTGGGTGCGCTAGGTTGTGTTGTGTTGTGGATTTGATGGTACCATATTGGCTGTATCATACTGTACAGTACGCGCAGCGCCAGCACAAGATTGCGGACTACTGTATCACGGAGAGTAATCTAGTCTAGCTTAGTCTATCAGTCAGCTAGGCTCAACTGCAGGAATGTTTCTGTGGTGGGATTTTCAAGGGCCAAGAGTTACCCGATGATGGGCTGTGAGGTGGCCTGAGCAGCAACCACCATAGTCTACCGGTGTGGCACGAAGATGGTTTCAGGGGTTTTCTGGTCATGTTTTGCAGGTTTTTACCCATAGAATTTTCTGTTTGGGATCAGGCTTAGCAGGTGGAAATTTATCACTTGGAGGCATGGCCTTGCCTTCCTCAGAGAGAGAGAGAGGAGGAACGGAGCACGAGGGACCCATCCTGGACAACCTTCTACACCACCTCCTTTGTCGTTGTTTCGGAGATTCTTTTCCCCATCCTTTTTCTCTTGCTTTCTCGCTTTGTTTTACTGTCAACTTTATCAGCACAATTCTACTCTCCCATCCGATTGAATATCGCGTCATACGGCCAACACAATTGCACAGGTGTCAGCTTGGTCAATCACACCATCCAAATTGCAGAAGATCAACAGAGACACTTCCACACCGGTAAAAGGTTGGTGGGTAAACTAAGTTCTGGCCGGCAATTCCAACCAGATGAAACTCAATCATACCTCCGGGCTCCTCGTGCCTGCGACTGCACCCAAACCCTGTTAAAAGGTGTTTGCCGGTGTTTAGAAAAATAATCAAGAGTTCGAATGCAGCTTTTCTCAATCCTTACCTTGTGCTGAAGGAGAGGTATCTGCACCCAAATACCATTACTAAAATATGATGGGTACCGCACGTGCGGTGGATTAAGTGGTTGGAGAAAGCATAGGGCCTCGCTCTTGCGACAGTGGGAAATCATTAAACTACCGGTGTTACCTCTTCGGGATTGCCTCTCTCTTCCCCATATATTTTTCATCAAGACCCATTTACCCCTTCTAACCTTTTCTCCTTATTATCCGGCCCACTATACCCCCACTGCCTCAGTCTAAGTAAACATTGAACGGGAGAAGTGGGAACTGGCAAACACACCAGGTAATACAATGCAACATGATTTATTGCACTACGTGAAATCTGCTCTTGGCTAGACGATCGGTAACACCATGTGGTACAGAATGGCAACTGCTTGTTCTACAAGACTTCTCGAAGTTCGGGGTCCTGTCCCCCCCCCCCCCCCTGCTCACCTGAGCCGATCGGCTGTAGCACCGCCGGATCTGTTCCGTCACGAAAACGATCCTCGAATCTTAACTTACGTTCACCCAAATAGGCTTCCCCGAGACACTACCGTCTGCTATGACACTGATCTGCTTGGGATAATCCACCAGTTTGGCCCAAAGCCATTCGAATAATTCCTTTGATTCCGCCATATATGGCCTCCTCCCCGGTACCCCTGGTAACAAAGGGGATCAATAAGCGTATTCTCTGACCACACCTCCTGGCGGTAGTTCAGTCCCGAATCTTTTGGGGTCCCGTATCTTCCCGCTCATCGCATAAACCTCCAATCCACGACCCTCAGAAGGAAGGATGGAGCCGGAAACAAGCCCTTCCCAGTCCCGTGTGCGGGGAAATCTATGGAATTGACTATGGTACTGTACAACCCTTGAGAGACTTGAATTGCTTAAATATAACTATTTTTGGAGAACTATAGCAATTAATCTCGAACGGGATTTCCACTACTACTTGTATGCATGATGGAGCAGGAGCTTGGGGTGGTGATATCATAATTTCTCGAACATAAATCCCACCCTTTCCCCGTCTATGCTGTCCGGGTGATGACGAGATCATGGCTTCCGAAACCCCTTCTACCAGCTCTATCAGGGTGGCCAAAGTACCAGTGAGCTACAAAATTGACCAAAAGAGTCCTGGTGGTTATGACGACGAGAAAGCAATCGATCATGCAGATACTTCTTCCAAAGAGAGTTGGAAAGATCCTTTCATCAACATATACAGACTTTGCTCATGCTTCACTTTATTCATGTCCGGGACTTTGTTCCTTTCTTCCTACGGTGTAGGTTCACCTCTCTCGATCAATCCACCCGAGTACATGAAGCTAAAACAGAAACCAACAACTTAGGTCCTAATCCCAGAGGTAAACAGTTCGCTTCACGGCTGCTTCGGGGCTAAACGAGAAACCCGCAGTTCGAAAGAGATTACAATATATCGCATACCACAGTCTCCCTGGTGTTTGCCGGTCTCTTCGGCGGTGCTATCGTAGCAGCCATCACAACCTACAAAAGCCACATGTTGCTCGGTCGTGTTGGTGCTGGCTTTCTAGGGTGCCTAGGAATAGGGCTAGGATCTACAATTGTAGCCCTGCACCCGCCATGGCCAGCCGTGCCGGCCGCGATGTGTCTAGTAACATATGGTATGACCGCGCTTGACCCGACCGCTGTTGCCTGGATTGGAGGTCTCCACCATTCCAGGGAGTTGATGGGCGTCCTTCAGGGCTGCTTTGGTATTGGGTCTACGATTGCTCCATTGATTGCCAATGCGATAGTTCAGCACGGAATCCCGTACTATAAATATTATTATATCCCTGTTTGTCCCCATAGCCCCGTCATAAATCGTTGCTAATCGGGAGAAGTTGGGACTCTCGATTACTGGGAGTACTGGATTCGTGGTCTCCTTCTGGGGTGAGGACGGTGCGAAGTATGCTCGAGAAACCGGCAGCTCTGAGCATTCGGGCGCGGCCCATGCAAAAGGGATTCTGAGGAACAAGGTATTTTTTTTCTTTTTTCCCCTCCGGTTATCCTACCAGGATATCGTTGTTGACGAGATCAGGTTTCTTGGATTCTGGGATTGTTCCTGCTGGCCAATTGGGGTGTTGAAAGTACGTACAATGTACACACACCACCAAACTAACCATAAACCCAAGTTAACCATTATAAAAAGCGGTGATTGGCAGTTGGATGGTGAGTACCTAGCCTCAGAAATCTTAAATCCCTTGCTAACTGTGTAGTTCACCTATCTCACCGAAGCGCACGGGGGCTCTTTTTCCCATGCTAGTCTCGTCAGTTCAATGTACTGGCTCTCCTTCACCCTTGGTCGCTTCTTTCTAGTATGGGTTGACGGATTGATTCCTCCTAAACGGCGAGGGAAAGGCCCTGTGTCGCTCTTAATCTGCTTATCGATAGGGTTGGTGCTCATGTGCTGGCTTCTCCCAACATTCGCCGGAGTTTCCATCGTGTGAGTTCTACCAAAATCCCCAAGCTAAAGAAATATTAACAATGGGCAGCATTTGTCTGCAAGGTTTCTTCTGCGGGCCATTGTGCCCTTTGGTAACCCAAACCCCGGCTTCCTAGGTTCGCGGAGAATTAGCTGACAAAATTAGCTTCTAAAAATGCTGACCACACTTCTACCGCCCCACCTGCACGTCTCTGCCATTGGGCTCTGCAGTGTGCTCGGTTCCTTTGGAAGTGGCATCTTTCCAATTGCCGCAGGTGCGATTGCCGAACACAGAGGGTATCCACTCCTCCCCCGTCTGTTGACTGTAGACTTTCTTTCTCACAGATTGGCAGAATTTCTAAGATCCACCCCCTTATATTCTCGGTATACATCGTAGAATTGTTGATCTGGCTCTGCCTCCCAGCGCCGCCGTTGGAGACAATTATTTCGGACGTACAATCAAAGAAATAAATCACCGAGCGATTTTCCTAATAATAATAAAAAAGCAAAAGCCAAAAAAAAAACTTAACTTACGAGTTGGGTTGGGGTCTGCGTCCCATTGGGGCCATTCGGGAAATGGGTATTATCTCGGGAAATGGTTTCGCCTTGCATCCTCAAATTTACTCTGATTCCGTTTTATTCCTATAGCGATGATAGAAGAGTTACCGGCACCGATAAGCGTGACAATTATTTACTGCAATATGGAATCGGGATCGCGAACTGGGGTATTATAGCTTGACCGCAAAAAAGAGACCTTGAATTTCCATGCCGTACATACCCCATTAGGGAGTATCTCTTTCGTGAGAGAAATGAAGATAAAGCCAATACGTATCCGTTTGTGATCTAAAAGGCGGATGACCCCAGGAGAAACTCCCCGCTTTCCCCACTCTGTCGGAGCTCAGCACGCTGGTAGAAGAGAGTAGCACTGAATAAAAAAGTCTGGGTTTCATATTCGTTTTGCCAAATCTTTCTCAAAGACAGACCCGATATATTCGAGGCATATGATAGACAAAAGACCGGAGGAGCAAACCATAACGGTATATCGGAGTGAGAGCATCAGGCGTCACACTAGCTAAACGGCACCCGATATATAGTAGTAGCACTTCCAGCCTCGGACGGTTTCTCCTCGGTATGTACCAACACATCCGAGACTCGGACTCCCTCCAACATTTGAGATTCCACTTGCTACGGATACGCTCTAATACCGCCCCACCAGCTCCGCAGACCCCATTCCCAGGTTTCCTCCCGCAGAGTGATTACACTGGCACTCAGCGCGGGCGGGGATTTCATAGTGTGTGGGTGCATGGGCCTCTAAATTGAATATTCAGCGGCCCAGCCATCTTCCCAACGGCATATCGTGACGGTTCGGTACTCCCTGAGAAAATGCCAAGTTCACCCCCAGCATTTTGAAAGGGAGATCACGAACAACTTGACACCATGCAAATGCCAAAAAAAAAACCCCCACCCAGAAATATGGTAGACCTCACTAAGTCTACCCAGGCTAGATAGGGGGTTTTCTCCCGACGGGAATTCCCTCCTCGCCGCCTTCCATTTGTAACTGGCTGCGCCCCAGTCGTCCAGGAGGTGGTTGGATCTGCCACTACCAAAGCCGTACGCCATGATGTAGGGTTTTGAAATGTCTTGCTTCGGTCGGGACTGCAGAGTACACAGCTTTCAGATGCGGATGGGTGCTTGCGAGGCCGCACCGCAGTTGCACACCGGGAAAGGAGCTTACAGCGGACGTAGAGAGAAAAAGCCAACAACTCGGGCGGGATAACTGGGTAAATACCTCTTCGGGATTACCCACAAGTCCAAGATAGCGGACCAGAGGCAATTCAGCACTTACACCGCGTCAGAAAACAGAGACAAGTTCGACGGGAACAATGTCTGGCCACACACACCGAAGGGTAGTGACATCGTTTTTCAACAAAAGAATACCGCATCACAGCACAGCACCCCTCGCCCTCCGCGGGGAGTGAGTTGAAGAACTTTCCCAAGATACGGAGGGGGATTGGCAAGAGATAGGAGCGCCGGAGGGAGCATGGGCCTTAGAGGGTTGTATTCCCCGCTCCCGATGAGCGAAATATGATCCTCTCTCCCCCGGTGCCAAACTTGTGGATATCTTGTAAGCGCTGCGGTTTATCGGCACGTACATGCCTAGCGCAATTCCTGGCGATATTCTTGGATTCTCAAACTTAGCTGGATCGGTGACGGGATTGTGTTGGCTATGGTGGAACATCGGGAGAATCAGCCGCTATCGTCTAACCTTTAGGCGGGGAAGAACCGCACGGTCGGTGTGGGGTTTGGAGGGTCCAGTATGGGTAGTGGGTAGAGACTGGAGGCTAATATTCAAACCGCAAAAGCCTGTAGATGCATCACGCGGAAAATAATTGAGGTCGAGCTGCCGCTGGAAGGGGGGGTGGAAAACCGGGAATCAGAGGGCCGCCCAAGACCCCCAGGACCGCCAGCGATCCAAGGAGGAAGCGCCTGGGGGTTGAGAGTATCCCCGTATCTGTTACCAAGCAGGAGCCTGGAATTGAGCAAGACCCGGGTATCAAGAACCCGTCTACCTTAGAGCGAGAACCCAATGGGCGTATTAAAGAAGAGCAAGGTTCTATCAACAAACAGTTCTAGTTGGCAAAAGGCAGGATCAAACAGCTTGATTCTGAGGAAGTCTCTCAAAGGCAGCCGCACACAGCCCGACGCTAACCGCGTGAATCCTCCCCGCCTCCGCCATTCCTCCTTCCTCTATATACCTTCCCTTCTCCCCCTTCGGCAGCAACTATGTAAGAATGTTCTATCCTCCCTCAATTCTCATCCAATCCCTCCACTGTCCTTCCACCTAGTTGCCATATTTTTCATGGATTCTATCAAAACTTCCATTCCAATTCCCTCCTCTCTAGTAAACAACCCCTTTTCCGACCAGCGCGAAACAACCGTAGAAAACTCCCCATCATAGACCGGCACTCGTCATTACAATGCCAATCGGGAGACACTGGAGAGACCATTACCGGACAGATTCTGCCAGAATTAGCTTCAAAAACCCCTTGAAATTATCCCGTGTCTGAAACACATGCGCAACTTTTTCCGATTTTTATCCATCCCATTGGATTTTGAAGGATCAGGGGGACCCAGATTTTCCCGCGTTTTGACCTGTGCTGCCTACCGAACGGCACGTACCCGCGCCGTTATTACTCCAACCGCAGGATCCGATCAGTATATCCGCATAGCGTATTCATAGCGGCGAATCATAATACGGTACGGTACAGGACATCAAGTGAGCGGAGGTCTTCCTTTTTTGTTAAAAAAAAACCGTGGCGAACCGGCAGGCCCGTAAGCTGAAGCCAACGCGGAGGTCCAGCACAGGAGGGAAATCGACTTCTAACCAATCGTGTCGGTGTGAGGTAGCGCATGGGGTAAAGCCGACTACCGCCAGCGGCTCAAAGACACCGTAGGCAGGACGCCGGTAATGCTCGAAGGTTGTTAGTTAAATCGACGCAAGTTAGGCTACGAGAACTAGCGAGGCCTCCGCAATGATCTCTTTGGCCTCCAGGAGCAGTTGAAATTCCGCGGTGATTTGCGATGCGAGACAATCTTTCATCTTCTACTCCTACGGTGGAGCATAACTTTTGAGGCCGCCGTAATTCGGGTCCCTCAGTATCGTCGAGGTTGATTGGAATCGGCCGACATGGACACCCCCAGCCACCGAGAACACCGAGTCTCCGGAGCGGGAGCAGGCGCTTGGAGCCGGTTGACTAGAAAACTCAATTCAAACAAGGTGACCCGAGCACCGATAGCGGCGTGATCTCACCCAAGGATACTATTCCGTGATAGCACCGCATACCGGTAGTGCGTGTCTTTCCGATGTGTAGGGTGTACCATATATTTCGTGCTCGAGCGACCAGCTCACATTCCATCTCGCCAGATATCACGCGGTGGATCATTCCTACGGGAACAGCGAGGAGAAAATAGTAAAGGCCGGCATGACGTTGAATTAGGATCGTACTTTAGGAACCGGTTAGCGGCGCCGTGACGTAGAGAGCCAGGCCACTAGGGAGACAGCACTCGATCCAACAGTCCTTTTGGATCGATGTGCAGTGTGCCGGCCTTTGACATAGTTTCGTGCCTCTCGCATTTCCCTCCATAGGACTCTGCTCAGCTTGTGGGGATACCCACAGGTACGGTGCCGTAGAAACTGAAATAGCCGGACAAGGTTCTATGTTGTGGAAAGTTACCCACTCTAGAAAGCGGTCAAAAACACAGGAAAGGATCAGCTGCTCAGCCCCTGAAACAAAATTAAAAGATTAAAAGATTAAAAATATCAGACCTTACAAGGAGACAACTCTGATGACAGTTTCCGGTCTAATCAATCATTCAAACAAAACAACGAACAAAACATGATTGAAATCAACACCCCCACAACCCCCCCAGGGCCCCCGAAAAAAAAGAAGAAAAGAAAAAAAACATCTCCCTCACCCCCTCGCACAGCGGCCAGGCAGGTGACGGAAAACCGAAAGATCCAAAAGCGTAACCTTCGCATCAAACCGGAAACAGTGCAATACCGGTGACACAGTGGGTCAGGACATAGCAAGCCAGCGGTCAAGACCCGGGATGAGCAAAAATGGGTATAAAAATGAACTGGTCCCCGTGGGAAGACCGTTTCAGTTTTTACACTGAAAAGAACAGATACTACACTTGATCTAAGCCAAGAGGCAAAGAGAGCTGGAGAAGAAAGGAAAGGAAAAAGTCGAGAAGGTGGGTGGGGGGGGATATTTATACTCCTTCAGGGGTATTTTTGGCCGACAATTTTGGCCGACAGTTTTGGCCGCCGACCAATGGGAGTTGAGCATTTGAGGGGGCACGCACCTACCCTACCGTGACGTTCGCAAACATTCTGGCGCGACCTAACCGTCGTAATACAACAGCACGTGATTGACAACCACTGTTACTCGTATCTACTCGAGTAGCAATAAGTATCTGAAAATAGGGCCTGTGTTACACAACCACCCTACAAGCAAAAACAACGGTGGGGCATTTTTCAGATTCTTTATGCCGGATACGAGTACAATGAGTTTCAAAAAATCCATATCGATGTGTCGTATGATCCCATAGAGGCCAACTTCCGTCCCAATGTCCCATTATCACAAGCAGCAATCATCTACTAGCACATTCAAAAATTATCCAGAAATCTTAGCATTTCCGAGGCCTAAATTATGCCAGTATTTCCAGACGCTTTTAGGATGGGGATGTAGAGGTTCATAAGGCTCTGGGTGCAAGTGGACCGTGATTCAGGAAGCGCCATCTGGAAGTTTCTACCCCCTTCTATGAATGAGGAAGATGGAAAAGTGGCTAGTGAGGGGTTGAGAGGAGAAAAGGGAGAGAGAGAGAACACGGAAGATAGAAGACAAGCATCACCGGAATTTTCCTTTCTCTTTTTCTTTTGTCTTTCCTTTCCCGCGGAGCAGTCTATTTCACAGAGGAACACTTGGTTAAAGATTCATCGTGGAATGAGGTTGCATCGCCTTCTAGTCACCTTCAATATTGTCTTCAACATTACTGTTACTAGTGAAGTGCTTTGCTACCTGTTCTTCAATTACTTTCAGGGCTCTCTGGCGTCAGCGGGAACAGATAGATTTCCCTTTTACCATCACCCACCAAAGAAGGCCAAGGATCAGGGAAGGCATGACAGCGGGTGCCCGAAAGGCGAGTGGGTACAGTTTCTAGGTCCAGATTGCTAGCAATTCACAACATCACAACTTCCACAGAGGCAGGTGGGGGCTCGGAGGGAAACATCTTGACTGGACTAGGTCAAGCCAGTTTGTAAAGGCTTTTCAGACATCGGATACAAGAACCATCCGAATACCCCATCCGAGTCAGAGTACCAAATATCAGACACCTACGATTCAGTGCTGAGAGGAGCGTTCCTTCTTGCTGATTGCTATCGTGAGGGGGTGTCTATATACAAGCCAGAGACCCATCGGCCGCGTTACCAAAACCACCCAAACAATCAGTTGTAACCTAACCTCCGGCTATCCGTACGTCCGACAGCACGGCAGCCCACCGATGGGCAGACATTGCCCGCTCCCACGAACACACCACACCGCATGACTTAGATCATTGACTCACATTCTAAACCAGCTGCATTTCCGCCGTTTCGATCATTGGCCGTGACAAGAGCGTGAAATAACGACGCGCACAGCCCAAGGTGTCCCGAGACCCGATAACTATTGTGGGTTCTATCACGCTATCCGCATTATCTAATAGCGGATTCTGGTAGGGAATCCCGACTATCCACCACCCCCTCCGTCTATTTCACTCCCGACCTACTTTCTATCGGGTAGGGCGGAATAATCACCCCCGGACATGACGCCTTCGGAAGGAGTGGGAAGAAGAGGCCTAAACGAGCTTTTAGTACTTATCTCCTCTTTTCACCCCCCCCCCCCTCCAGTTGTTTGCGCCATACCGTCCCGCTTCCGTCCAGCTCGGGGAAGGGGGATGCCTCCCCGCACGAGGCGTACCACAAATGGCGCAGTAACCCGCCGTAACTACCCAATCATAAAGCAGAAACGGCAACCAATTTCTAACGAACGACTTCCAGCTAAGAACTGACAGGGATTCGGAAGTGGTGGCCCTGTCATATTTCCTCCTCCACACCCGAAAAAAAAAAGAAAAAAAAAAGATCCAGAAAATTAACACCTGGGTTTCTGATTTTATTATTTTTTTCCAAAATTTGAACTATCAGACCTCTCCCCTCGGGCTCGGGTGAGGAAGGTTCGGGGATCCGGAGCCTTGGATACAATAGCGGCAGAAATCTGCAAGGTCGAGCAATCACACGAGTGACTATCCATGATCACGAATGAAGCACTCCACGGGAACCTGACCTCTAGAGAGCGTGTGGAGAGGCACTCGGGCGCCAAAGGGAAGACATCGAAAGCGGAAGGAACAGTCAAACACCCCCACGAGAGAGTATTTTTTTTTTTTTAACGCGGATACCAAGTGGCGTTTCCGGAATGGTCCCCGTGCAGGGGCAGATTACGCATTAATTTTTACTTAACACATCGCGTGGTGCTGTACTGGTATGTGTCTTCAAAAAGCCCTGTCCGGAACTCGAGTATTGAAGAAGGCCGTCACATGGTATCTCTAGTGGAAGAGGGTGTGTATTAGGTTTTTGAATTGTTTTCGGTCTTATTCTGATGTATGATACCGGTAGGATGGCGCGGTGAATGGCCGCCCGTTCCCGTGCTTATTGGCTAACCCTACCTCTAAGCTCTCCGGCCCGCCCGCTAAACACTCCCCAGAAATCCGGGGCCAGCTATTATAGTACTCGTACAACACAGCCACCTCAAAGTCCAATACCATCATCATGTCTCCATCCCTATCCCTGCGACACCAACTCCGCCTGAAACTAGCACCTCACATCACATTGCTGCACCGCCGCAGCATTCGCACCGGGCGCCCCACGATCTCCCGCAAAACCGCAAAGTTAAAACAATAAGGGAAAGTAAGGTATCTATTTTAATATAGGAACCACACGCAACACCAAACCCCACATTCTACCGTCCCGTAGCGTACCATACCATGCCGTGTTAGACTAGACCAGACCAAACCAACAAACTACCCTAACTAAATGAATCGTAACACATACGTGAGGTTCATACATGGAGAAACAAAAACACAAAAAGCAAAAGTCAAAAATAAGTTGAAAAAAAAAATGACAACTCCCGACGAGGCAACATGCATGCAACAAAAACACATAAAAAATGAAACGAAATGAAAAAGGAATGGAGACGCTCAGCTAAATGAACGCGAAATGATAAAAACCCGATTCGCCCACCAGCACCAACCTAAGTCAAAGAAAAGGGGGGGAAAAAAAATGAAACATCTTAACCAAACAACTTGAACTTCCGCAAACCAAAGATCTTTCCAAGTCCCTTCGCTAACCCCTTCTTCTCCTTCCCAGAATCCTTGCTGTCCTTTCCGTCCTTCGCATTCTTGCCGTGAGCAGAGTCAATATGTGCCGTCAGCTCGTCGGTATTTTCATACAAAGTCTTGGATGTAGCTGGGCACTGTGGGCAAATAATTGTGGAACGGGACGCAGACGCGGTTACGGACTCGACGGTGGAAGTTGGGGCAGGAGTGGAGATTAGGGATTGGGTGATGGCACGGGGGGCGCGGGGGCGTTCTTCTTTCGTGGGGATAGAGGGGGTGGGGGAGGAGGATAGATCTAGGTTTGGTTGTGGCGCGGTGGGGGGAGGGGCGGAGGTCTTGGAGGGGGATGGCGAAGGGGCGGGGATGATATCGAGCTTAGTGGGAGTTGTGGCCTCTGGGATGGCTTGCTCGGGGGCGGGGATGGTTTGCTCGAGGACGGCGGCAGCAGTTGGCTCGGCTGCGGTGGGTTTGGTGGTGACGAACTCCTCTTCGGCGGTCTCGGGGATCGGAACGGGAGTGGATAGGATGTCAACTTTTGCAATGGTGGCCTCAGGAATGGGGGTCTCTGGGATGATGGCCTCTGAAGCGATAGCCTCGGGAACGATGGCTTCGGCAATTATTTGCTCGGGGGTAGTTATCTTGTGAGATTGGGCCTCCTCTTCTGGTAGGGTGTGAGCTTCGGCGCTTGAAAGAATCAATTCTTCGGACTCAACACAAGCGCCCTCCGGCTTGATCAAATGTTCGGGGATAGCTCCGTCGGGCACCGCTGGTGCAGCGGCTGGCTCCCCCTCCTTTGCCTCCACCTCCACCTCCGCCTCTGTTTCCACCTCCACCTCCACCTCCACCTCCACCTCCACCTCCACCTCCGCTTCCGCCTCCACCTCCACCTCCGCCTCCACCTCCGCCTCTTCCTTCAATTGCACCTCTGTTTCCTCCTCCACTTTCATGTCTGGGCGTGCCTCTGGAGCTGTGGCAACGGGAGACTCGCCGGTCTCCGGCTCCTCAGGTGCCTCGACAAATTCAAGAGTCGGTGAATCCTTCACCCCTTGGCACGCGATTGGCTCCTCTTTCTCTGTATGATGCTCCCCGGCTTCCTTCGGCACACCAATCACACTCGGTGTGCTTGGCACACTTGGTGCCTCCATCTCCTCCGCAACGACAGGTACAACCTCAGCACGAACCACAGCAGCACTCGCAAGCTCACTCGGCATTTTATCGCCGAACGGATTCTCGACCGCATCATCAGAACGCGAGCTAACACTAGTAGCGGGCGTAAGTGCCGTAGTCTGGGTTTCTTCGGGGGTCTGTGGAATGTCGATATGTAGCACAGTAACCGGGGTCTTGACCGTCTCCTCGAACTCCTCCGGCGGGGGCGTACTCGGCAAATTCAGCGAACGCACACTCGCACTCGCAACCGCAGCGGCTGCGGGTTCCGTCTCCTTTGGTGGTGGCTTTGCAAGGTCATTATTATCGTCTGTGGCCGTCAGCGAGACGCCATCGTCCATCGACGCGATCGATGACCGTCGTGAATCGCTTATCGGCGGAACCTGGAGGGATGATGGTGCCGTCGCTACTCTCTCCATCAGTGTCGGCCGGGGGGTGCTGTTTCTACTGGGTGCGGGGCTTGATTGTCGTGATGACTTCCGGGCAGCTCTGTTGTGAGATATCGACGCTATGTGTTGTGTCATCGCCTGTTTATTGACAAACTTCCGAGCACACGTCTCACAGTATAATCTCGATGCCGCGACGCGCGGGGCCATCTCGGCCGATGCATGTGCCCGCCCCCGCAAGTGTTGGTTCAATGCCGCATCGGTTTTAAAGTACCGGTTGCACTCCGAGCAGTATATGCTCGGTACATGGACAAGCCTCTTGTGCTGCTGGAGAAATGAATCGTTTAGGAATGACCGGTCGCACTCGCTGCAGTAATTCGGCGGGAGGTGGACATCCCTCGTGTGCTGTTCCAGAGCCTTCGGGTTGAAGAAGTACGTCGTGTACTCGCAAGCCTCGCAGGGGAATTTGGGGGCATGGTCCGTGGCGGGGAAATGAAGGTTCCACGCGCGTTCGGTGGGGTACCAAACTCCACAAGGGCTGCAATAATGTGACATCTTGCTATGATGGGCCGTGAATAACTAAGGCAAACTCGAAGCTACCTCGTAGAAAGAGGGGGGGTAGCGGGAGCTTCTTATTTAGCACAGCCTGCTAGCCCCATGCGAAGTGAGAATTGGAAGGAGGATGGGAGGATGGGGGTGGCCAGGCTGCAGTTTTCGGATCGCCGGACAAGCTCCCAATCGGCCGGCTAGCACTTTTTTGTGCGGAGAAGTGATATGCTCTCTGGGAGTCTCATGAAACTTCAGCTTGCAGTCCCGGGCCATTTTTTCAGGCGCTATTACCGTTGGCGATGCCATTATTGGGCACTTCGCCTGTGTTTCAAGCGTGTCTGGCCTTTCCATCTTTCAATCATCGAATGCCACAAGCCAGAGCCCCGGATTCTCGCCCAATGAATTTCAGGATCAGTGACTGGTATCTGCTATGTAAGGGTATATTAAGCGGACAAGAGGGGTGGCAGTAATGTGTATTGCAATCTCCCCACAGTACATTACAGCATTGACGTGTTCTTGTCTGGCGCTCGCAACCAACCACGCCCCAAAAAAGCGCCATATGCGAGTTGAAATGCATATTCACCCCAGTTGGCTCCGAGTCGCTGCTCCTCGGAAGCTGCACGAGTGGGTCAATTCACAATTCCAAGAATAAAGGTGGAGGAAAAAGAAGAAAAATCAAAGAAAAGAAATCCGCGTGAGAAAAAGATTCGATGTGTAGTCAAGATTCGATATATTACTTGCCCATTACCTCTCGTGATGATTATCAGATCTTTTTGCTCCTCCTCCTCCCCCCCTTCCCCCGCTTTGCCATTCGCATCGGGTAGGAGTACTCATACCGTTACTCTCGCTCACAAGCGATCAAGACGAATTGTTTAACCCCCGAGACTCGTGGAAACGTTCTCACGCCTTTCCGGACGCATTGGGCGAGAGGAAAGGAGGAAAAGGGAAAAAAGGAAAAAAGGAGGGCGGTGGCATGCAAAAAATGGGAGGAGTAAACATGTTTGTCAGTAAGATTGGCTGAGGGATTGCCAACTGTCGTCATTATTTTTGGAGCATCTTCCCGCCGAGGATTACGGTTGCTCCCTTTGTAGGGATCCTGTGCAGTACTGTACTTTACCGGTACTGTACTCGAGTAGAGAGCAGCAGGCCGCCAATTAAGAGTCCGGTCACAAGTGCCATAATCTGACCTGGGTTAAATTCGGTTTTCGGGAGAAGAGGGTACCGGTACAATAAGGTGCAAAGGCTGCTCCCGCAATCAGATGGATGTCCCCAAGCTCCAAATCTCGCAAATACCGAACCGCTATGGCATAGGGGGATCAAGTTGTACTCGAGCAGGCGCTGACGGTTTTGTTTTTTGCGGGAAGCGAAGAATCGGAGCGCCAATTGAGCATGCGTCCACAGGTTTTGAGTGGGCACCGAGCTGGTTCCCAGATGTTCGCAGCACGGGACACTCGTGGGTAGAAGTGCTCGGTGCGTGGTGAACGAGTGCGGTGGGCTCAGGGGTGGGGGTGACTGCCGGTATGCTACTGCACGAGTACTCGAGCACATTTCTCTCGCAAGTAACAGGGATCTTGGTGGGGTTGGCATCGATTCTGTCGCACGAGTGCTGGATCGGCTCTCAAGCCATTGATTGACTGTACGAGCACTGGTACCGGTATTCGAGCACGAGTACCCAGAAGATGTCAAAACCCGACCCCCAATTTGAGGATCGTAAAAACGAACTCCGAATAATGTGGTCCCTTCGTGAGGGGACGGATAGGTCGTCTTTTCTGTATTTTTAAGCGGCACACCAAGCCGGGGAAACTGACGGCGCAAAGGAACAAAATTCTGGAGAGGTGAAACGGGTGCCGTACTCGTGCTCAGTTATTCGCAGTGTGCAGTACTGGAGGGATTGGCCCGGTGTGTACTCCGGCCGAGGTGTCGTGTCTACTCGTACTCGAGTACACACCGTACGGTAGTCCACTGGCACTCTGGTCCGCTCAAATTTCAGGCCAGGAGGGTTGCCACGAAAGGGTCCAGCAACTAATTCGCCGTTTCGCCAAGGCCCCGACTTCACTGTGAGCACGTTGCACCGTAGGAAATCCCTAACAAATCGCAATTGACCAAATGAGCGGTGGCAGGTGGGACGGTGGGTCCCGATTCAACACCAAACCGCGAGGGAAAGCTTTGTCCTGCAACCTTTCCCCCAAGGACCGGCGTGAGAATTGTGCGGGAGATTGAGTGCTGCGCGTTGCCGCGACAGCATCGCAGACTCGCTCCTATTCGTAGGGTGCAGTGCGGTACCGGCGGGAATCTTTCCCCCTTGATATCGGGCAGATTACGAGCAGGCTCCATGCTCAGGGCGATACAGTGCTCCAATGCGAGATTTACTGAAGGAAGAAACCGGTACTGTGCCAGTGCGCACCCGTGTGCAGCGATGCGGTATTATCCTCCCACTTTTCCCCATTCTCCGTGAGTTGAGCTTTGGTGACGGGGGAGGAAATGCAGGGGGCGTTCTGGGAACCTCTGCGCCTACCGTATGATAGTTGTCTACGCCCATTTTTTCCCGAGGGCCTTTTCGGGCGCGTTGCCGGTGGGTGCCGTCTCCGTACCCTCCGGCGTGTAGATTTATGTACGAGCAACAGTGCTCGAACACACTGCCGGTCGGTACGATACACGGTACATACTCGGTATGCCCTCGGATGCCTTAGTGGGGTGGCGTCGGTACGTATCATGCCATCTGCCACTGCCCAACTGTTCTGTAACCTCTGCAGTACCCCTAGGCTTCCGGGTTGCCAGGGCGTTTCGGGATGGCGTCAGGAGAAATGAGTTGTACAGTACGAGCACTTGTGGGCTTCCCCTTACGGTGCTGTCTCGTGCCTTAAAAAGCTCCAAGATCCAGACTACTGTACCGCTAGTGCCTTGTAGCCCTGGCTTTTTCTCTCGGCCCAGTCTCGGGGAATTTGGTGGTGGTGCTGTTAATAACCCGGATGCCCCCCAAAACGCTGATAATCCTGGGATATCGGGGAACCTGGTGGGCCTAAGTTACTAAATATCTACGTTTATGGATTGGACTGCAGTGTTTTGGCTACTCAAGAGCTTGTTTCTCAAATTTTATCCGTTTTTTGAGAGGTGGTGGGTTTCGTTGTCGCAATCGCTTTCTCGGTTAATTTAGTTATCGTTACATGGTCCTCGAGTCTCAGGGTTATTAGGCTCAGTGCTACAAGTGGCCGGCGGCCAGTATCCTTGTAATACCAGTATACGGAGTA
Source organism: Tuber aestivum (assembly GCA_900010015.1). Classification (NCBI taxonomy): domain Eukaryota; kingdom Fungi; phylum Ascomycota; class Pezizomycetes; order Pezizales; family Tuberaceae; genus Tuber; species Tuber aestivum. The sequence continues at coordinate 667,020 of LN890946.1, read as the reverse complement.
ATATGATACTTGTACAATAATACGATAGCCTGCGGGTGCTCGGAATGGGGCACGAGAACAGCAGATAGCAACGGCCCCTACGTGTCGATATGATGTTACGGTGGCATGTTTTACGGTAGCTCGACAAAACGAAGGAGATGTTCTGGTGGTGGTATGATAATCTGAAAAGCGCACAATTCTATCTTATGCACTTCGTCTCCGAATGCGGATAAAAGTGATCACGCAAACAGCGATTTCTATGCGGTCAGGAATGATAAGGTACGGTACTAGTACATGCGGTCCCAGAAGTTCTAGCCCTTGAAATCTTGGCGTGACGTCTGGCGTCACCGAGCCCTGAGCCCCTCCCGGTGAGTTGAGCCTCATATCCTTCCCCACCACCCGAGTCCTGGTTCACCCGGAGCCAAATTTTTACTCTATCATAGCAAACACGGAACAAAATGGAGAGAATCGTGACGCTCGATAAGGCAATAAATGCCATAAAGACGGCTGCTGAGGAGATTCCCGTAATGCTCACTGCTCCCCCCTCCCCCCACCGTTTCCTAAAATCTGACATGACGGGGGTGCCTTCAGGCCGACGACTTTATTTCATACTCTACTATCCTCGATGTTCACTTATCATACGCCCACGACGTTTTCTCCCAGGATGAGCAGCACAAGCTGTTGGAGGTTTTGGGGGAAATTTTGGAAACTCATGTCCGTTCGCTTTTTCCTGACGTGGAGAGTTGGAGTTGATGTTGACGAAGCGAGCGAATAGGAAGATCTGGCTCGTGAAATCTCTTGGGATTTGATTTCAGTTTTATTGCCCTTCCTCGAATCCCTGTCTCCGGCAACCGTTCAGTTGGCCGAATCACATATTGCGTTTGCAGCGGCCAAGGGAAACCCCCGGGAGGTGTTTATCAAGATTCTCGAGTCGTTATCCGCCATCAACTGGTCGCTGCCACTTACTGAGGATGAGGACGAATATGGCGATGGTGATGGTGATGATGATGATGGCGATGATGACGAGGAAGTGGTAGAGGCGAAACAAAGGTCGAGGAAAGAAACTACCGGAAATGCCTTGAGGAAATTCTATGCCTTGTTATCCGCCTTGTCTATTGTTCATCCAAGAATATTTACCAAATTTCCTTCGAGGTTTTTGTCCACGCAGTTGACGACATTGTTGGGAGTTTTTACGAAAGCTGTCCAATGGCTTGATAGACAGGACGTCGACGGGGCCCTGAGAGGGCTGCTGGAATTTGCGGAGCTCGTTAAGCCCACATTGGTGGTACCCCAGAAGCAGAGCGTAGTGAAAGGTGAGAGACCGCCGCTGCCACCACGCACCCTGACAAGCAGTACGAGCTCCTCGCCTGCACTGGTTCCCACGGATGGGAATGAACCAACCAAGGAACCTGAGGGGGATTCTCCGGAAACCACTCTCCAGGCCCGTCTTTTGCAGTCGTTCTTGTCGCATGTTCTGGAACTCTACCTTTTACGCACTCGGAATATCACGGGGAGGGGGTTGGTTGTTGGGTGGGCAGGGCAGTATGACTCTGAGGTTGTGAGAAAGGGTAGAAGCGAAGTTCCTGGCGGGAAGACTGCAATCGACGATGAAAGAGCCGAGAGGGCAGTGCAACGGGATGTTAAGGCTCTCACGGAAGACATCGAGGGATTGTGTGAGGTGTTGGGCTTAAAGGTGGATGAACTTGTGAAGATTTGTGAGAACCATCAAGGTAGGAGTTCTGTCGCTATCGGTAACAGTGCTATTTTAAGACTAATTGTCTCAGAGCCAGTTTCGCCCGGTGACGAGGACCACGAAGACCCAGCACCGCCCTCGTCAGCTGAGGACATTCCGCTCTCTAAAACGGGAGCCCTACTTCTCCTAGCGCAGCGGCTCACCCGCTATCCCCTCTCGTCCCTTAGTATATTCCCTAGCCATTCCGACATATCCCGTAACTTTTTGGTCAATGGATCCGGCCAGCATCAACCCGCTATCGTTGACGCAGTACTATTTCTCGGCGCCCTCGCCCTCCACCAGGGCGGAGGCCTGGGCAGTGCACCAGGACTGGACGACTTCCTACTCTACCTCCAAACTTTCGCCGCCATTTCGGCCACCTCCTCTTCCCCACAAGCACGATTTCTCGCACATTATCATGTGTCGACATGCATAAGCAAGCACCCTGACGAGGCGGTCAGACTAGCATACATAAAAGACACCCTAGAGCACTGCCCGTTTGAAACGCTCAAGGCTGCGGTGGTCGGCATTCTCAAGGACGAAATCCTATCCGCTTCTCTATCAACACCGCCAAAGTTAAACTCAATCTTTGCATCCCCAGTTTGTCTGGAAGAGCTATTTAACGTGCTTTTCCCCGAGGTGGAAATTGGCGATTTCGATGACTTTAAGAATTATTATCCAACACTCGTGGCAACTGCAAATTTTTACTACTTCCTTGTCCTTTCTCCCGCTTGTAGGGAGAAATTGGGAGTCGGGGAGAGGAAATTTGCGGAGAGGGTTGAGAGGAAATTTCTTACCTCGGTTGGGAGGGCGCTTGAGGGGATTAGTCCTGAAGGTGGAGGGATGGAAGCTGATATTCTGAAGGATGTTATCGAGAGGATTCGGGAGAAGGTTCAGGAGGTTTGCGTTTAGCCAGCAATGTGTGTCAATCATGGCATCCATCTGAGGGTAGAGCACGGGAAGTTTAATCTTTGACTTTTTTCCCTTTGCATGTTTATACTAGGGGTGGCGGATATATCTGGTATGATGGAGTGGAGGGGGTGTTTTTGTCATTCCGCTGGTCGCTGTCAAGATGCTGCCGAGGCTGGATTCAACTGTAGGATAGTGAATGCCCGTGTTTACACGATATTCTAGCTTGCGCGCTGGCTAAAGCTTGGCGAAATGTGGAGTCGATCCCAGTTGTTCGTTACCCACGGGCTGGTAGTTCAGGCAACTGGCGTTTGAAGCCTGCGACGGTGGAACCGCCCACCCGGCAAGACCAATCTGCTGTTGAAATTGGAATGGTACGATATAAGGTTTCCGGACGCGCTTGCTGTGTAACGATGTCTGAAGCCGATCTCCTGTGCAATAGGAGATGCTCCCTCTAATACCGGTTGGCACGATCGTTTCACTGAGTATCACTCGGGTTCATGATCTGGGCTGCCATATGATCCTAAATTAAGTTTGGAAAAAAAAAACGGTCAAGGTCTCAAGTGCTATCGGTTTTTGAGAAAAAATCCCCTCAAGTGCCACAGCAGATCACCAATACAGCATTGGGTGGCAACCAAGTTTTCATGTTTGGCCACCTACTGACCTGCAATCCTGATAATTTTCTTTTTTCAAAGCTACGATACTGCGAAGGTGGAAGACTAGTGGGCGGTATTATACATGATAAATGAAAGCAGCAGAAGTGGACACATGCCCACGGATCTGATAAGCCATGGGGAACTGTAAAGTATCCTGTCCCGCTCACCCTGCGCTCTAGCAGAATTGTATACAAGACCGGGGGGAGGCATTCAATTTGGTGCTTCCTGTCACTCTGATCGTGGACATGTTTGGCACGTCTTAATGAATGAATGAGGAAAACTGGAAATCTAACCTGGTCGAATGCTATCCATTGTATATAGTGGGTCTGGAGTGGCAATTGGAGGGAGCGGTGGAATCCGAAGGGAAATTTTTTTTTTTTTTTTTTCCGAAAACCTATGGCGTTTCGGACTTTGACCGTTATGATAGTTAAAGACGAGGAAATAAATCACTTTTCCCGCGAGCACAGCAGATATTCAGGAATCGGAAATTTGGGTATGATAAATCTCGCCATACATGCATCAGACTTGTAGAGCTGGAAAACGCCGGGCTGAACCATTTCTTTCAGTGCTTTTTTGTTTTTTTAATTGTCACCAGGCTTCCAACCGGGTGTCCATTCCCCCCCTACCACTCACATTCAGGCACCGATTGCGAATGCACCATTCGCGACTGGCCGGAGTCCCCCAGTCGAGAGGTCCCTGGGGAGGTATATAAACTAGCTATGCCCAGTGGGCTATCCCTCCGCACAGTGCAATATCCTACAGATCTTTCACCGTTGGGAAACCAGTCTGATAATACCTACCCTTCATTGGAAACAAATCCCCCCCCCCCCCAATCTCTGAGAAATATCTGAATATGAGGTCTGGGCTTCCTAAGAGTACAGTTACCAGCACAACTACGGCAACGGGTGGTAATGACCCTGATGTTGGAGGACCAGATGGGCCAGTTGATAATAGTGACACTCCCCTTCCTAAGCTTGAATTTCAGTCATGTTGGGTATGTGTTGCTCATTCTGCGTAGGGATCTGGTTTATGTGCATTGTTTGTTAGGATCCGCTGAGCCTGGGATGCGGAAAGCGGGGATGAGCGATTGGGGTAGTTTTGAATTTTTGTTGTTTTTGTAATCATCGTCTGCCTGTGTTTATGCCGTGCGAATGGGGTTCTGTGGTAGTTGTGGAGGGGTAACTCGTCCGTGGATCGGACAGGGAACTGCGCCGGTGCATTTCTGGCGGTTTTCTTGAAGATAGCCTACATTTTCGGAGAAGGAATGGGTGTTTTTGTGACTGGTGTGGAGATTGATCGGCGGGAAGCTTTTATTACCAGAATATATCTTTTTTTCCTTCTAAAAGCGGTGATAGGTACGGTAGCTCTTAGTGTGCTAAATCTGACTGTATAATCCCTATTGACTTTTCGGCGGGTATTGCTATGAGGATTGGGAACCTGTGTTCCTTGGCAGCGGAAATCCTAACCTGCATATACTCGTACTAGCACACATACACGGGGGTCTAGGAATGGCTTGAGATAATGGTTTCCAGACATCTTCAGAAGTTCTCTTTGACAAAAGACACAAAACAGCGCCGCGGGGGGGGCAAGTTAATATGGCCAAATGCCCTTCCCGTACAAGTACCTACATTTATCGCAATAGCAGACCACCTCAATAACTTTTGGAAGAAGAACAAAGAGGCCACTTTAGGAAGTCTTCCAGCGGCACCGATAAATAGGTGTTGAGCAAACTGAAACTGAGAGCACGAAACTTGCTGTATGATGCTGTGAAATGGGGGATTTCTCACAAAGCAATTTTGGTCGTCTATCGCTCCGTATTATACCATTGCGACTCTCGCTTAATCACGCTTTCTGGGTCGGCAAGTCACCCACGGCTTCATCTCGCTGGCGAAGTTATTGAAGTGCCTGCGTATCGGAAGTGTGGTTGAGTGCCTGTATGGTGAACGAGGCTTGCTGATGGAGGTCCCATAACGAACAGAGGGCGATGACTCGAAGCGCAGTGCAAACATGCCACTTGAGCAAAGTGATCGAACCTAAAGAGGTAGAATTCCTCACTTTATTTATCCCTCCCTCTGCGCCCTCTTTTTCCATACAGCAATGCTCATACCTGGAGGCAACCGAGTATCTGCGTACTGGACCCCTGGGAACCCCCCCTTGCCAGCGGGTCTGATGCCCTACAGTTAAGCAGTAGCGAATGCGGGCAGGCGGCTATAGGCACCGTATATGGTTGCCTCGTGTTTTGGAGTTAGCGTGAGGTTGAAATGATCAGGGCCAAATATGGATCCTGGGGAAAGCATAATAAATATCAAGAGAAACAAGAGATTACTACAAAAACCAGAAGCATTAGCCCCCCTCAACCCATGATTTCTATGTTACCAGGAGCAGGCCCTTAGGGTCTCAAGGGGGGCTGCTAGTATGATAGAGTTATTATTGTTTTGGTATTTATTTTCTGGGTACATCCCCGCGCATCGCTCATGTCCTGGCGGGTGTGCTCACGTGACTGACCATTGCTCGAGAGCCCTTCTATATAATACCGGTAGATATACATCTCCCCCAGGCTCTCAAGATTAGGGGCACAAGGATGCGTAAGCTGGTGAAGATGCAACTAATGGGTTGAAGCATGATGGAGGCCGTCGAGTGAGATTTGGTTGCTGCAGGAAGCCCCGGGGATAATGTTTGTAGCCGTGCATTGCTCTAGGCATCATTGAAAGTAAGATAATATTGATGGTTGGTCATCGCTACCTACCTGAAGTTCTTCCCTGGAGAATAAACCGAGTCGCCGGCCGTGATTTCAACTATGTTGCGTAAGAGACGCTTGGGGGTTAGCTGGGGTAAAGGAGCTTGTGCAAGATTGCCATAATAAGCGTAGACTGATGCTTCAATCCATAACCATAGATATCTCTATATGCCCACACATGTCAATGCCCACATTCATTCTCACGTACTCAAAAGGAAGGTTATGTGTGCATAAATTTCCTCTGAAACACCATACTTGTCTAATTCCGAAAGTGTGCAAGGAATCCTACCGGTACTTTGAATGAAATGAAGTAGGATCCGATGACTTTTAACTCTCTCCCATTACGCCTTGCTATCACACCTCCTTAGCTTACGATGAGACACAATGTCCTAATATCTGAATTGAATATCAGCACCCTATTTCTACCTTCCCCACTTTCTCTCTATCGTATTGGTATTACGAGTAGTAGCACCATTTCCTAGAAATACTGCACTATTCCGGTTCCAATATTTCCCTTCCTCTACACACACCGATCACCAATTGTTAGTAGGGTGGATGTGACATGATAAAAAAATCGACAAAGTCCAGACCTTCTTTAGGTTCCTGGATTAAAATTCTGCTAATTTGAAAAGATGGAGGCTGGACATGAGCGTACCTGCAGTACAATAGGCTGGCCCTCCAGATATATGGATACACAGTATGGATAAGGGTAGATACCCAACGCCGGCGATGCCGGCTGCCGTGCTCCTTTTCAACACGAGAAGTATTTTCTTGACAAGCACCTCTAAGCCTCCACCGGGATATCGAGATCTATAATTGCTAGGGGTGGCTATGAAAAGGATGGATTTTCCGAATTACCATTCCGCGTGTTGGAAGGTGTACTGAGGCCCTCTCTGCTCTAGTTACTTTGGCCATGCTAGATATTGGTAGTTCCAGAAAATTAAATTTTGGTGGGGGCTTATAAGTTGTGTTGTGATGGAGTTTGCTATCAGAATGCGTAGTGGTGAGGGAACGGAACAGTATAGAGACTCGTTATGGGGGGATAGTTAGGAAAGGTGCGTACTTCGTCTTGCGTTCTCTCTATCTCTAACTAATCGGTAATGACAGGTGTGTAAGCAAAACATCATTCCGCACATGTCCAAGTTCCTCTAGCCACTTCTGTCATAGCGGAGGAAAGACATATCTCTAGAATCCTTTTCCTTCGGACAAATCTATGATACTTCCGAACACTGAAACATACTCCCATGACTGCTATAAACAACTTTGTCCTTTCAGCACACTTCCCATGCCTTCCGTGACCAACCACAACACACTATCTCTATCGATTAAAACAAGTTGTCACATGAACAGCAATCTATAATAGAATTAATACCAGTCCTGTGCCACGAGTGATGTTCGGTGATGGATCCCCGAAGTGTTCAGCTACTGTTACTATGCAAAGAATATCATCTCTTTTCTTGAAAGCCCGCATAGATTTCTTTTGTGAGTACTGGATGGGTGTGGCGGTAATGAGTTTCAGAGGAACATATCACGACTCTAGAGCAGACTCTTACGGCTATTCCGCCCTTTGTTGGTGTTGTGAGGGGCCAGTAGAAGGATAAATGGGGCTTGGACTCTTTATTCAAAACTTCGCTAGTTCACGTACCCCTTGTGTTCAATTCGATTCAATGCGTTCTGACCCCGTAATCAAATGGGTTGAAGAGAGGGAGCTCCGTAAGCAAGGTTTTTCTCAAATGTAGAAACCAAGGCGGGTGAGAGCGTCGGATTTGGTGCTTGTCCGCCATATGAACTGGCCTCTTTTCATCTAGTTTCTCTTACTACTGGTTACCCCCCACCACCCCTTCCGGCTCCCTTTCGTGTTTGGCTCCATTCGTCTATTCTTTGTATTTTGTTTGCTTGTTTGTCTCACAACTTCACAACCACACTATATTCAACTGCAGTCTGCCCATTTCCATATCACTTGCCCGTCATTGCCCTCCCAAGCCTCTCACAGGGTATCCATACCAAATCCGTTGATATTCCCGTAAAGATACAAAGGTGTTTTTGTTTTACTTTTACTTCTTGACAGCATTCCTCAACACTTTCTCCGCTCACGGGAACGTTCCCGAATCCCTCTCTATATATCCTCACTGCAAACACGGGGAGGTCCGGGTTTTAGGAAAGAGAAACCGTGCAGCCGTAATTCATTATTCTTTCCCAAACATTTGTTCCGCTCCTTCTGCTGCTCTCATTTTTCATGTTTGATATCTCATAGTCTCTTTGTCATCCGGTTTGCTTAACATTTTGGAATGTGCTTCCCGTTACTCTCTCGCATCAAGCCACAATGCCAGGAGGCTGGCTTATCATAATTACCTGAAAGTGTGCATGGACATGCAGTAAACTAATTTTTCCTATCTGGACTTCCCCTCGCTCCCGCAAGTTTTCCATGAATGGGGTTGTCATAGGTGCCGATGTTCTATCATTATCTCAACAGCTCCCCAGTGCCTCTTTCTCTATCAATGGCATTCGCGGGTGTTCCATCCTCCGGCACCTTGCCGCATCAACACACTAGTACCCTCAACTGCAGGAACTGAAAAATCTTCCCACAACGGCTGTGCCTAGCCGTAACCTTCTATCTGTTTGCTAGAGCAGCCAGAAGAGTTCTCAAGTTCTGGGTCTATTGGAAATTGCCTGCTGGAGCGAATATGAGAGTTATGCCTCTCTAAAAAACCGCAAGAGAAGTTAGTAGGATAGAGCCATTTTCTCTGAAAACAAAAAAAGTTGTAATTGATATTAGTGCACAAAAATATAACCTCTAATATGGGGAGGGTCTTTGCTATTTTCTTCATTTGTGCCCGTAATATATCATATATCCCTCTGGGCAATGTGAAGGTGTTTGCTGTTAGAGTCAGGCAGATGGGTGTGAGGTACTTGGATACTGTTTTTAGCATTTGCTGTTCATCACCGCCTATATTTTGCTATAGAAACTACCAGCCGGAGGGTAAATCAGTCTACTAGTGCACTAACCTTTGAATCCAAAATAAATGTATTGTCATTGGGGGAACAAAATCTATATGCGCCGTTTTTATTTCATTTCCGAGCTTACATGAATGGTTTCTACCACCATTTTGGATGAAAGATTGCTAGTAGAACGGACTCAAATTTTTTTGTAGTATGATACTTTATTTATGAGAGAGAAAAAGCCTCTAATAATGATATCTGCTCCCAGACCAGCCGAAATAAGAATACAGAAAAACGTGCCTGTAACAGAAACTAAACCTCATGCTACCGGTTCAAGCAAGGAATGGAATCTATGATCCGCTCCCATCTAGATCTCCTCAACCCTTCGTGGTCTCTAAGGCACCTGTAACTGGTTCGTATTGTTGGGCTTCTGACATATCACGCTTCTCAGTACCCCCTACCCACTTGTTCACCGTTCCCCTGTAACTAGCAGGACAATTCAACGGGACAAGAGGGGAACGGGAGGAAATAGCGAGGGCATACCAGAGATCTGCTCTGAACTTTGACTCAAGCTCCTTGATGTTTGCCTTGAGTTCACTGTGGCGTTCTCTGGCGTCCTTCTTGATCGTTACGATTTCCTCCTTTATCCCTTCAATGCTCTTCCTTAGCTCTTCACTGTCCTTCTTTCGATCCCCGTTGTTCTTATTTGTTGACCAGACGACTGCCGCAGAGCCAAGGCATCCCGCAGCGCATGTGCTTAAGGGGTTCGCATAAGCGGAAATAAATGCTATCATAAGATATCATTAGCTGGCTTCCATTGGCTGAAATGCAACCCTATCGACACGTACCAGAAAAAACCATGCTTGATACTTAGTCGCGAAGGAGAACAGGTTCTTAATAACACCGAATGAGTTGCGAACTGTGACCATAGCGAGTTAGCTTAGAATATACTAGCTAGTAGAAGGATAGATCATAATGCAACGCTGGATCGGCTTACCTTGTTGTTAATGCACTTAATTCGGTGGTGCGTCTCTATGGTGTGCGTTTGAGTAGAATTGTATCTTTTCCTCCTGACACGGGGGGCACCCCTCGTCTTATAGACAAAATACAACTGCGGCAGCGCCACACGCTAGTCATTGTCTCATCCCTGCGCCACAATATAGTTTAGCGTGGATTTATAGTATTTCTGGGCCACGCGGGAGCCTTTGGAGAAATGTGGATGACGGTCTGAACCCTGCTCACGCTTCAAAGACATTTTTGCGGAGAAAAGTTCAGGGCTGCCGCATGCACTGCCAAAGCATCACGCATAGGTCCCGTGAAAAATATGCAATACTGTAGATTCGGGGAGAGACTAGAAAAACAAGAACGCACCAGACCACACCGGGGGAGGCGGCTCCAGCGACATGGCACCCAGTTCAGCGGTGCCGGAACGACGCCTTCCCGCAGGATAACGTATCCGGCAGACTTACAGTCGCGCCCCGTCGTCCCGGACGGCCAAAATCCTGAGAATCCGTCCGGGACAGCGAGTTATCCGGGACAACAGGTTTGGTTTTGGTGTGAAGAAATTTATAATTCGTAGGAATTCATCCGGGACGCCGAAGAATCCGGGAGAGCGAGGTCCGGGACAGCGGGGTGCCACTGTAGCAGCCAGTATTGGATTTTCACTCTCTCACACCGGAGGGATTGTTGCTTTTAGGTCCCTGGATGGTCCCCCAGTTTGTCCCATTTTTCAAGGGTTTCTTTCCCGATTACAGATTCGAATTTTATAGATTGTTTTGGAAGGCAGACCCTCTTTTAAGAACAAACCTACCATTAACAGCTGAGACGGCCTACTGGATGGGAGGGTTGAAACGAGAGTTCTCTCCCTTATTCTATCTCCATTTAGTAATCCACACCACTAGCTTAAAAAGGACAACATGTGTGCGGCGGGTACAATCACCATTGGGCGCAATAGAAATTACTGTAGCGTAACAGTTCCTCGGTCTCAGTTGGTGAGCACTCTTCGGTCTAGATCCTCAATTGTTTTTGGGTTACATTGTTCCTGAATAGGTTGTCGCACACTCGTGGAGCATGCGGTATGGATCAGATTTTGAGGGGGGGCTTTAGGATGCTACGCGGGGCTGTGAAGGACTCTAACCTATAGGTATTCTTATCCTTATTTTTTTTCGGATAGTTTAGATAGCACGAATTCCCCCACTATTGTGACCGTTCTGCGACACTTTACGCCGATTTGAAGCCAACTTCTGTACTATCATACCGGTAAGGTAGGTAGTAGGCAACAGTGGTGCAGACAGATTGCAGAACATGTCTATGCGGGCGACCGGCGGTCAAGTATCGCTTCATTATTGTGGTCCACCTCTAATTCCCGGACTCATCGATCCAATATTACTTTGAGCTCCGCTTGCTTCCATATTGGGTTTGGAGGTCGGGTGCTGGTGTTTTCGGGTAGGGAGTAGGCATTCTTCTGGGTTTGGTAGTGCAGGCGGCCAGGTGGGTGAGGGGGTTGCGGTGTTGCGCCATTTTTGTCCGCTCTTGGGGGTTTTTTTGGGGTCCGAGTGCTAAGTCATGATTTCACTAATCTGGGCTAGGGTTATCACCAGCCACTTTGTCCTAACCCCTAGTAAGGTTCGCCACCCGCGTCCGCATACAGCCGCATCTCAATCTTAAACCTGACTTTCCAATCACCAGTACTGTCCACACGTCCTCGCTCACCATCGCTATAACGTCAACACAAATGCCCCCTCGTCCCTCCTCCTCATCAAACTTAACGAAATCCTACATCCTCCGCGCCTCGCACCTCCTCCTCCCGGCCGCCCCATCCCTCTCCGCCGCCCTCCTCTCGACCCTGCCGGCTGCCCAATCTACCCCGGGAATATCCAACATATGCAAGTCCTGCGGTGTGATGTTAATACCTGGCTGGAACGCGCACGTACGTACTCTCCCGCGCGGCAAGGAGAAGGCGCGGCAAGCTACGCTGCCGAAGACCACGGTGGTGGTGCGGGAGTGCCGGAGTTGTGGGGGTGAGAACCGGTCGGAGGTTGGGAAGCCGAGGATTAAGCGGAGGAAGGGAAAGGAAGGCGGTGGGGCAAAGAAGGTAGAGGTGGGAAGGAAGGTGGATAGAGGCGGGAATCAGGGAAGTAAAGCCAGGGCGAAGAAGAGGAAGGGGGGTTTGTTGGCAGATGCGCTTGCGAGGCAGAGGAAGAGTGGCGGTAGTGGAGGGGGTGCCGGAGCAGGCGTGGGGGGGTTTGGTTTAGATTTGGTGGATTTGATGAAAATGGGGTGATGTTTGATTGTATTTCAGCTCTCTCAGCTGCACGAGGCGTTGAGTGGATGGGATGTGTTCTCTGCCAGGAATCTACCTGTAGTCTCTGATCCCTGTGGACCTTGTGACAGCAGCATACTAGTATCCTGCATACACCACCGTGAGCATTTCTTGTCATCGGGTCACTCTTGTCTTGGTCGCCTCAAGCAGCTGGGCTTTATGAAGCTCCCCGCTGTAGAAGGACCCTATTGTGAGGTGAGGATTCTCAAGATGCCATGGTAGGCGAGGAGAGGAGGTTGGTTTCCCCCCCTTGGGAGCTGCGGGGAGGGCTCGCGTCCTGTGGACACTCGATGGGTAAATTACGTTACTGGTGTCGTGCCGATCGTGCTGGCGATAACCGGAAGATTGCAATATTCCAGTGTCTCGTGTGGGTTACCGTATGCATGTGCCGGGCACGGAACCCTGGTCTCCCCTGTGCGTTCCTCGCCTGATCGCCTCATCCCAGCCTCGACGATGATACAACCGTCAACCATTTACCCCACCGCCCCATCCGACTGACAACTTCCTCTCCAACCATCGCCGCCTTTCCATCACACGCCCAACTGCCCCTCTCGCACCGTTTCAACCCAAGTTCCCCCAGCGACCGCTCCTACTAGTGCTTCGATCCTCGGGCACCGGGCATCATGGCGGCCTACCAGTCGCACAGTATACCCGCGACAACCCCGCGTGACCCGGCATGACTAGTCTACCAATCACGCGTAAAACCACGCGCAGCGACCAAGAGCCCCTAAAACCGAGAACTCTTCCACAACCAAGATTACTTGGGAAACACCACTTTACATTCACCACCTTTTTCTTTCGAAATGCCCATAGCGAGCGGTTCAACGCCAACGTGTAGCACGAGCACACAGAGCACCGAAGCAGAGGAGTACTTTAATTCGGGCGTCGTTCGGAGTCTGAGCTATAGGTCTACGACTCGGTCGCCTAGGAGTCCGTTTCCGCCTGGAGTGGCTGGTACGGTGGGGGGAAGAGTAGGAGCTGATTCGCAGGTTACGATTACACCGGCGAACGCTCACACTACTACTACCGGAGGCCCCGGCTCGCAACATGCTCCGAGTACGAACCCGAGCCCCGTTTCGAGTTTGAGTGGTACCGGGAGTGTCGGTGTCTCGGTAGTTACACCCGGACTCGGGGTGAGTGCAAGGACGAGTATGAATCCAAGCCCGAGTCCAAGTTTCAACACCGGCATGCACGCGACAGTTCAGGAAGGTGAAGAACAGCGCACCCAACCCAGGGACCACACCGACCACCACTCCCACCATCCACACGCCCATCCACACCCCCTCTCTCACCATCACCATGACACAAAAACTAGTCTCCACGATGTAACTCCAAGCACCTTTTCCTGGTCCACTTCCAATCATGAGCCAGATCCACATTATGAGAGGCTTGTATTCGACTACCGTGTCATCGCACAGTCCATGCATGCATACAGACATATATCGATATTCCGGCGATTTGGGAGACTATCTATGGCGAATCTGCTATACTACCAGTACGAGCTCGCCGAGATCGAGAGGGCGCTTGGAGGTATTGATCGGGAGGAAACAAGGTGGATGCAGACCGGGAGCGAGAGTGAGAATGTCGGGGTAGAGTTAAAAGAGACGCGGTTTAAACTTATGAGGATGTTAAGAGAAACCCTCAAAAACTACTGTACTCCTGCCCCTCGTCTACCGTCCGCCCCCGCATATGACTAACATGACGCAAAGACGAAGCCCTCCTCCTCCAGGAACAGATCTTCACCTCCCTGGACCCACCCCGCACCGCAGACAGCAACCTCCTATCCGCCCTAGAGGACCCCAGCACTCCGCCCCTAACTGTCGGTGATCCCTTCAGCAAGAACACCGACGACCTCGTCGCGCTGGGCCTCGGCGGGCGCGATTCTCTGGAAAAATTGGTCGGCAGAATCATCCCACGGATCTTCCCTCACCGAAACCCCTCCGTCGAGGACGTGCGCCAGCGGAATATGTCGCAACGCGACATAGCATCTATATTCTCCCCGTTTACAAGGAGGATCACGAGGATGGTGATTGCCCTTGCCACGGCACTGCTGATGTTGGGGCCTATGATTATCTTGCAGTTTTTGGAGAGCGATCCGTGGAAGTTGGTTTGTATTAGTCTTTTCACGATAGTGTTGGCGGTGCTGGTCGCGCTGGGGACGAGGGGCCGGGGGGAGGCGATTGTCATGGTTATCGCAGCGTATTCGGCAGTCCTTGTGGTGTTTGTCCAGGGGAATGGGGCCTGCGGCGAAGGGGGGAGTTGTGGTGGACGGGGGTAGTCTAAGTGCGAGCCGGGATTTGTAGTTTTTCCTCTCTCATATTTGGTCTTGGAGGTTCTCTCTTTTTCTCATTTTTCCTATCATGATTTCGCATCGTGGCGTTTGGTGCATGTTTACCCTAATCAATATAATATGATACTCCGACCTCTTTCACGTATGATACCGCACGGTATTGACCACCACCACACCCACCGTTCGTTCACCCCCAGCCTACTCTACGACACGATACCGTCGAGCAAGTATTGCACAAGCACTTTACCAGTCAGACAGGCATTCCCTACAAACTCACCGTCCGAGACCACCGATCCGGCACACATTGACTCATAGACGCCAAAATCCGCAAGAACCCCAACATCTCGTACTGGTGTCGCTACCGCACTTCACAAGTATCACGCTCGCCTTGGGCAATGCTTACCGAGGAGATTTCGCTACTACCGTCACCCCTTGGACCGCGTTGTAAGTTGATCGTGTGCTCGTACATAACTTATCATCATACCCGTCCAGTGCATACCAGTATCACCGGGGCAACGGCGCTAACCATTCCAAATGCGCGCTGGTGCTATTCCCCCGAGGCTCAACTTTGCACAACTCTGAAGAACGCCGGCAAGCCCCTGAACGTTATTATTGAGGTTTGGCGGCGGCGTGCGTTGTTCAAGCTGGTGCAGAGATGCGTGCCATGGATTGGGATACTGAGTTTATAGCTCGGTTTCCAGCGACGGCTGTCTTTTGATGCGCTCTCTAAGTTACCCATAACGTACCATACCGTATTGGACGGGACAGGACAGGGAAGAGGGTCGGACGAGGGAGTGAGTCAGGTAATTAACAACTCACTGACAATTTCGAGATCTGGAGATCCCAATTGATGTCTAACAGCAGGGGTACGGTGGAAGGGTAGGAGATATTTCTGATGGCGTAGCATGTTGGATACCGGTATTCCGTTTTTGAGCGATCCATTTCTGCGTCTGGCCCTCTTCCCGGTCCGATAACGTTGAGTCCCCTGGTGAGAGTTTAGGAAATTGTTGCTCGGCTTGGGGTGTGTTTCGTTTGGGAAGGCATGGCGGTCATTGGTCTCGATGCTGCTCATGGCTAAGGGTGTGGATATCGTAGGGTACCGTAGTCTCACCCCTTTCTAAAAATCCCCGAGGCTGGTGTGTTCCAGCGAGGGGCCTCCGTAGTGGGAATATCGGTGGGCGGGCACTCGCTCTGGCTTGGTGTTACAATAATAATATTATTATTATGATATTATTATGTCAGTCTTCCAGGAGTGGGATTGAGGATTACCGGTAGAGGCTGTTTGGCAAAACCCGAAGGAAAAAAAGCGCCACATCCAATTGCGTTTTGTGACGATTTGGCCTGTATTCGAGCGGAATTGCCCCCAATTTCGCACTATTTGTGCTCATGGAACCTTAACGTCCCGGAGAGTTCTCTACTCACATCAGGTTTGGCGTGCTTACGGTTGGTATCTGTATGAACCCTTGAGATTCTTGTTTTCCCTTAATCGATGGGCAGGATGGTCGGGTGTATTTTCTGTAGGCTGTAATTCGTTGGAGTGGTGGGTGGTATACCATGGGGCCGGTGAGAGTTGAGAGATGCTTCCCCGGCGAAGGACCTCACCATCGTTTGGAGGGCAGGTCGGAGGAGCGGAGCAGCAAGTAGAAGACTAGGGATTGAGGAGGCCCGTGACGGAGAGGCCGATTGTGGATGCCATTCCTGTGCCTACGTAAGGGTTAAAATTAGAGGTATGTCGGGGACTAGAGCGTATGGAATGGGACAGGACAGAATAGAGGAATAGAGGTTTGGCCGTCTTCCCGAAAGCTTAAATTTCCGAATTTCCGAATTTTAGTTATTAACACTAAAACGTGGTGCATTCACCCCCGTGTGTGGGGCTCCCCGGCGGGTTCCTGGTGATGTATTCTCCTACGATCTTGTGGCGACGGTCCTTTGGTGCGTGGTGATGCGCTTGCATCATGCAAGTGTATCGTAGCTGGCTGGGGCTCGGAAAAGCTTGCTGCAGCCTCTGCTCGCCCGTTCCAAAAGTGTGCGAAAATCTTGACACGGTTTAGGACTAAGAAGCCCGCCGGATTTTCGAACTCTCCCTTGGGATTGCTAGGCGCCGCAAGACCCGCAATGTGAACGCCACCTTATGAGGCAGCTAAAGGGTTCTTTGGCCCATCTATATTCCGGGGGAAGGGCTCAAAAGTATGCAGGGGAATTTTGCGTCGGTCCTGTCCAGTAGCCAGCTTTCAAAGTTTGATATAATACCCGAGAGGCGCTTTCATAGCCCCTGCCAAGACTGCCCCCCCTTTTCAATTTTTTTTTCTGTGGAAACAACCCGAGCTCGGGTAATTCTGTATTCTCGCGATTCAAGGATTTAGAAAATCCATGAGATGTAAGATACTGGCTCGGCCTGCCGTGGTCAAGACGAGTATGATGATACCCGCGGTAAGCCATTTTATGGCTATTTTTTCACTCTCGCCAAACTCTTACCGTCTACTTTTTCGGTTGTTGCGCTACACAAAAATAACCGTTTTGTCCGCTCTTTCTTGCGTCGCGATTACTTGCTAGGGGTGGGGGATGGGTGGCGTAAGGTTTCCGTTGCCGAGCGCCGTGGGAGCCCGGGCGGCTTGGGGGGGGGGAGGCGTTTGCGGGGATTGGTTCAAAGCTGTGAATGATTTCAGGGCGGTGGGGTAGGCTCCTAGGGGTGCGAATGCTCCAATAAGAGGAGGAGCGGGGAAGGATCAGGGGGATATGTAGGGAGTCAGTTTCTTCAGGTTATTAGATTGCTCCACCCGTCCCTTGGGGGTGGTGGATCTTCGGAACCTTGTTCCACCTGGTCACTTGGCTGGGGCCCTGGGGGTGCACATTTAGTGGATCAAGGGAATCCCATTAGCGAGTGTCTTAAGGGTACGGTACAGCCCACCCATTGGTAGGCCACGTGAGGCTAGCACTCGGGATGAAGACTCGGAATGCTAGCTCCAGAAACTAGGACTCTAGGCTCTGATAATGGCCAGATGGGGCGACTGTCAATACCCGGTGCTAGTGGAGATTTCGGTGGGGCGACCACCAAGGAGTCACTGCTGGCCTATATCTAGGTAGGCCAGAAAACTCCAAGTTACCGGGTAGCTTAGAAGACCAGGGGCTACCACAATCCCGGGTTTGAACCAAAAGTGGTCATTGCTCAATCAAACACTTCACAACAGCGAATTTTGCTCATGGTAACGTATTTTTTCTTTCTAGCCGAGATTCTTTAAAGTTCTGCTATGTCTGGATGGAGTCTGGGTTCCTGGAGCCTCCTGGGTTGACATGCTCGGGCACCGGTAGTAGAGGGGGAGATGAGGGGGGAAGATACCGTAGCGAATAACCTTATCAACATTTGACCCCGTTTTTTCTTCTCAGTATTGGATAAGTTAGCATCCCGTAGTCATTTGAGATTATTTGGGGAGGTGCCCCAAAGCAAATTTTCCGATTCCGGCGACGGGTGCTTGTATTACAGGAATCCAGAGCTATCATGACTGACGCAGATCTCCTATCCCTCCAGTCGGTGAGTATTTCCCCAAATTTGAGGCTTGGAAATCCCCTAAATCGCTTGGGGCACTCCTTTTGACCCCTCCTTTTCCGGGAGAGCCTTAGGGGATCCTATTCTGGGGTCTGAATCTTTGAATTCTCCTGAGTTCTTGCCCGGATTCACCCTAGTTCTTGAGAAAACGTGCCGTAAGTATAATAGCCCATCTTTCGCCCCCCCCCCCCTCTGTTTCCTATCCCTTCCAATATTTTATTAGAGTTCTGGGTCGCCCAGAATGGGATCTCATTCCCTCTTCCTCGCCTGGATCCGCAAACAAAATAGGGTCAGGATTTTGGGCCCTGAATTCCGGGCCGGTTATTATCTAGAGGGGTTTGTAGTCTAGCTGAGGTTCATATGTGGGAGTCTCATCACCCTGACTCAGCCCAGCTCAAGCTGGAGATTCGTAGTTCATGGACCCCAAACTGGGAACTCAATTGCCGTACCGGTCGGGCTCTGAAGGTATGATACTTTGCGAGTTGGCTCGGCGGCTTCGATGTGCCCCGTATAATTAGTGCAGAGCTTGGTGGAGTGGGGGAGGTACAAGCACCATGGAATTACTAAATTTCTCCCCTGGAAATATTTCAGGCAAACAACACCAACCCCCGCTTTGGATCTTCAATTAACAACCCAAGTTTACTCTTCAGAATGAGTCACTCATCTGTAGATTTTTTGTGCTAGCGGTGGGCTTGAAATGTGAGGTAGAGTATCACTTCATGTCCCATGGGCGCTCGCTCTGAGCAGTAGTATTCTAGTACATATCCTGGATCTGAACGGACACAACGAGGCTCCCTGATCCACAGTCAATATTTGTAACCCCCGACTAGAACGCAATAGCATCTCTCGGAGTTAGCGCAGACCCGAGAGTAAGAATAGCAATGATGGGAATATTTGACTGGTCCACCACTGTACCCTATTTTTAACGATCCCTCAAAGAGATCACCACTACCTAACAATTGGTGACAACTTGGTTGCGCGGTGGTGCGTTTGGAAAGAGGTGGTCAGTACCGATATACGAAGTTGGAGCCGAGGCGCAAATTTAGAGCTTTGTGTATGTAGATTTGATTTAGACTTGATCTGTAAAGACTTGGGGGAATATGAAGAAGGCATCTGTGTTATCTGTAGGAGAGATTAGCTAGCGGCCGATCAATCAAGGATGTGTGCACTGAAACCTTTTTATAGGGCTATCTTGAAGACATATCTACCGGGGGGTGTAGGGTGTTGGTTTAGAAGCTTTGGTGAAGAGTTGGCCATTGTGGGGCTCCTTCATTCTTAGAGGTTTCTCGCCTGTACTACCCGCTAGAGTGTCGGCAATAAATAAGATCAGCGCACCACATCGTAAAATCACCCGATAGAACACACGACACCTAAGAACTATCCATCTTAAGCACACTCACTCACAAATCGAGTTGAATTTGTGCTTCCTTCTGTACCCGCTAAAGGGTGGCCCCAGAAACTGTTTACCATAGGGACGTTTAAGGGGGGATGGTCGTGAAGGATAGAGTCTGGTGTATCACAATACCGGGTGGCGCCAAGAGTTGCTATCGCATTGGGGATCGGATCTAATCCTGGATACCGGGCTCTAGGTTGCCGTTGTCACCGGCCTCACAGACTGCTTGCGATAAACGCTCTCCAGGCGAACGTCAGGTGTCTCCGAGCAACGCCTATTGTCACGAAATTTAGGGGAAGGGACATGGAAGAAAGAACCTACGATTTCCATATTCCAGCACCGCAGAGGACCGATATACTCTATGCATTTAGCGGTCACTGTAAGTAATCGATTTAATGTTAGGAAGGTTATATGCTTAGTCAGGTGTGCTCTAGAGCCTCACCTCGGCATCCACTGGATGGGCGCTGGGCGGTCGAATAGTTGGATCCTGAGAAGCCGCCATCCGCCACGTCAGTATTGTCAATATTCGAGTGATAGGTGGTGATTAAGAAACCCTCTGCTCTCCCCTCCCCCGGAGGAGAATAAGTCTCCAGGAGCCTGGCCGGAGCTCAGAGGTCTTGGTGCAGAGTGGACTAGCTCTTCGTAGCTAATATCCCTTGGATCTGTTACACACAGTTCCTGGGGACAGTTCTCGTGAGGAGTGTGGCGTGACCTTGGCTTCCCAGTAGTGTCTTGAAACTGAACATTTTCCGGTGGGATAGCGCTTCCTTTGAAATCCCCGGAGCCTACAGACACCGCAAGCTTGGAACGTTACTGCCACCCTTTGGTGTCATTCTGCATGTACGGGGTATTATGTTGCGATTAGGTGATGACTTGCTATTTCTAGATTTAAGCTCAAGCCATGTGATAGGTGTTGTGTTCAAACTTAAAGTATATTTGGTATCATAGTAAGGATGCTATTGGTCCGGGTGGGTGGTGGTATGGTAGGTTCATCACTGGTATCAAATGCCTGGTTCGCTTGACTAAAGGGGAATATTTTTCTCTTTTAATTGGGTTATGTCATCCTGAGCACTTTCCATCGTCCGAATTCCTTCCATCGATGTACCCAATAGCCCGAGCTCAGCCATGATTATGGAAACGGTACTGTACAAATAGGAGGCCATTCCTCTAGGAATTAAGACTTTTTCTACCCACTGAAACTTTGAGACCTCCTTTTGCTCCGCCGTTAACTCACATTTCTGGGAATTTGCCCCCCTTGTTCGTAGGTGTTTCGAGGGAGAACTACTGGCTGTCAGGAACCCGTGACCTTGGCTCAGCCCAATATGAAGGGAAGGTTTTTATCAGCGGCAGCATTGCTAGTGCACCCTGTAGCCCTAGCTTCTACGAATCCTGTTTCAATACACCCAGAGACAACTCCGACTTCTCTGTCCATTTCCGTAATGACTATAATCCAACCATCACAGACAATTCAGATGTTAGTATCAAAATCTGTTCTTATCCCGCCACGGACCCTCCGAGATATCTCCTAACGGCTAGTTTGTAGCCCATCTCATCTAGCAAAAATATCTGTACCGGAGACCATCGCCAGTTCTGCCAATGTGTGTGGGGGGTATCCTACCCTTGTTCCTCTACCACCTGCTGTCGCATTTACCGCTAGTGTGTTTGATGAGATACCCACCAAGATATTCGTGACCACAGAGATTATCAGAGAAACCGGCTTCCCGTTTGCAAAGAGCAATATACCTAAAGGTGAGCCTAGGAAATCATTATGGGGATACCTGAAGCCACTCAACTCTTCCAGAGTTGGGGGAGTAGCCAAGAGGGAGGTGAGAACATACGGAGAGAAATCATTCCAAGAGAGCGGGGTCTCACAGTGGTCTTACCTGGATTTATTCCCTCCGATATCAACCCAACCTCCATCCTTAAGATTCCCGGTAATGCATGGGCACGCCCAGGATGCCATGCATGTCGCTAAAGGGAGGTCGAGCACAATTCACACAAACGTGCGTCTACCTATGTACCATTGATTCATCACAGACTATGAACTAATACGGTGGTTTACAGAAATTCTATACCAACTTCTTCATTGGAGATCGCCACCAGCCCATTTTCCCCATGCCATATAACCTGGCATGGGTGAATGGAACCCGAGGTCTCTTAGGTTTGGCGGTTGACACTATTGATCTCACGAAAAGGAAGTTCGGACCGAAAAACGGGCCTGGCGGTGCGGCTGAATACTATTCCAATGCTTTCAACCCGAGCATCATCCTTGGCTCGACGGAGCTTAGGAAAGGTGTTTCAGATATCAGGGTCTTTGACCCAGCGGGCCAAAGTGCGAGGGTTCGCATATACGCTGACCATAATAGATATAATCGTTCTATTCAGGATAGAGTACGTGCCAGGAAGATAATTGACATACCGATTTGCAATGGTATGGGGTTCGTGAGTGCAGAGTATCGCGGTTTGACTCCAGTGTGTGTATCAGACTCCCTATTGTCTATGCCCTCCGTGTTAACCATGTAAGAGAATATCTACTGTCGCAGCCTTTGAGGATATTAGGCAGCTGTCATCGGACAACAAATTGATTACCAAGTACCTTCTACGCTTGGTGGGCAATGCGAGCACCTGGCTTGTGTATGCTCACCACCGCTCTATAGAAGAGGCTGAATCTGCCCCTTTCCGACTCCGAATTGTGGGAACTTCTCGACTTGAAGGACGACATCGTTTCACCGGCTTGTTGCAGGTGGCTCATTTGTCCACGGATAATCGCGGACATGCAGGGAGGGAAGCCCTCCTCGATTACACCACTGGAAACTATTGTGCGGGAGTAGAAATCCGTGCACACATTACGGGGCCCAATGCCGATAGGGGAGAATACCAGATGCGATTCAAGCGTGGTGGACAGAGAAGATCGCCTCTTGTAAGAATATGTTTTCCCATTTGTTCGATACTTGCTAAGTACTTCTAACCCGCTGAAGTTGATGTATGCTTTGCCGCATCACGTCAAGACATTTCAAAACTCCACAATGGCAAATATCCACAGAGTCTTCAAACTACCGAGCCCAGCCAAAGGCATGATGTACGGAGTTATTGCTGATTCGTGGCGATTGAAAGTTGAGTCATTACCTGTGGAGATTGGCTGGCTTCCGCTAGGAGGGAGGGGTTGTGCGTCTTTCCCCCCTGAGGCTCTCCGACAGATATATGCAGTTGCTCGGGTCGAAGTGGCACAGAATCTCACCATGCAAACACATGCCAACCCGAGCATATACTTTTCTGGAAAGGTATGGGTCTCCCCCGCCTCGCTCAGAGCCCCATTAATTTTCTTAGGCGTACGCGAAATACGCGTTTCTCTGTTACTCGACCCTGCATGTTTTAAAAGATCCGAGTCTCACTCAATTTTGTCTGTCTAAACTCAAGAAGGATTTTACGCTGTTCGCCGAGAACAGGCAACAAAATAGAATGGTCTATGACAGTAAGTTGCTACCTGACCCTCATGCATCCAAGAGTGTTCTCACGACCCTCTAGCTACATGGGGAGGGGTTGCTTCCGTCCAGGCCTTTGGAGGAGCGGACCCAACAGGAGATACAGATTTTGGAAACTATCTCTACAACGATCATCACTTCCACTATTCCTATCACATCCAGGCTGCGGCTTTACTCGTCCAACTTGATAAGGATCTTGGTAATTCTGATGTCTGGTTCCGAAAAAACGGTGAATGGGTGAACAACCTACTCCGAGACGTAAGCTCTATTTATTAAGATGTTTCGTGCTTCTGTCTGTTAACTAGGCACAGTACGCCAACCCGTCCAGGGAAGACCCATATTTCCCAGTATTCCGTAACTTTGATTGGTACCACGGTCATTCTTGGGCAAGGGGACTTGTAAGCTGCGGGGATTCGAAAGACGAGGAGTCTTCTTCTGAGGATTTCAACTCGCTGTACGCACAGAAGCTTTGGGGGATTGCCATCAACGATCGATCGATGATTGCCCGTGCTAACTTGATGCTCGGAATTCTCAAAGTATCTCTCAATGAGTACATGCTTATGTCAAAGGGAAATAAGAATCACCCGAAAGAGTTCGTCGGCAACCTTGTGACCGGTATCCTAGCCGAAAGCAAGGCGGACCACAAAACCTACTTTGGGGTGCACAAGGAATATGTCCAAGGGTAAGCTACCCTGGGCGATCTTTGCTCAATCGCCTTCACTAACCCAACTCAAGAATCCATATGATCCCGGTAACCGCAATGTCACCATACATCCGCTCCGCCGATTTCTGCGAACTTGAGTACAAGACATACTTCTCGAAGGGTTTACACTATGGTAGATCGGGAGCGGACAGACTCTGGGCAGGAATCATTGAAGCCAATCGAGCGATTTTTGACGCGAGGGGTTCATGGGAGTTTTTCAACCGGCCAGACTTTGATGATGCGATGATCGATGGCGGCGCGAGCAGGACCTGGTTCATGGTCCTTTCGGCTGGTATGGGCGGATTAAGCGTGAACGAGACCTGCCATCTCAGATGAAATGATCTGGTTTATTGAGCTACCGGGAGAACTGGGTCTTATTTGAGGGTTTTTGCGGCTACTGTTTTTACTGACCACCTGGCGATGCTATGGATACCACGCGTTTGGGGGAGTAGGGTGTTCCGAAAGGACTGATTTACTGGGCCTTAGACCTCATTCGGGGTGAGATTTTAACGGGCTTTCTTGATTTATCAAGCTGTTGGGTTTCTCCATCTCATTCATCAGCTGTCACTCGATTGTGCAATGTTTATTACTCTGGCATGGAGGAAATTTTTGGAATGTGTTCCCGGAGATCCAGTATCCACAACAGATAATACATGAGGAGATTCCTCCCTGTGGGTAACGGCGAGTGAAACAAGCATGGCCTTGTGGGGGAGTCCAACTATACTGTACAGACTTTACTACCCCTTCCCCGGAATTAGCGCCCTGCTAGGGGTGTTCAATACTTACTTTGCGAGGTTGAGGTTTTTCGTTAGCGATATTAATAAGTGTGGCATCGCGTTTACCGGGGTCGTACCCTGGCCTCGTGTCGTCGATGCCGATAGTTCAAATGTGATGTTGAGTTTCTTGTCTGTGCTTCAGAGGGAATAGGTGGGGTGCCTGGTGATCGGTGTGCGAGGGATGCCGCCGAAAAGCTATGTCGTAACCCGCAACACTAGTGTTCAGCGGCAGTCAGCTCTGGGCCTTGCAAGAGGCGATAGTGGAGAGCTCACGGCGTCCGGAGATAACCTTGACTATAACAAACGGTAGCTGGGGATTCTGAAGCTGTTTGCTTCTTTGCTTGCTTGTTCCGTGAAGCTCTTGGGCGGTCCTGTGGCTGGTAGCAATGCTGCCAGAGGTTCCAATACTGGGAGAGCAGGTTTGGTGAGGTGGCTCCCTGGTTCTGCCGATATGGCATTATAGAACTAGTCGATTCCTCCGACTGCAAAAAAATACTGAAATAGAAAACCCTGTGTGATTGCCCATGATATTTCGCGAGTCCCGCAGTCTGGGGCCGTCTATGATTTATTAACCTTTGTAGAGTGGAGGGGTTTCACGAGCAGTAACTGGGTTTGTCGGGCATACCGAGGTGCTGATTGTGTCTGGTCGAGTTAGGTTGGGCCACCGCAGTAGTGATCCTTGAAATTGGGTTGGGTGGGTTGTCTAAGGTTAAGTTACGTCTGGCTAACTAAGTAAACCCAGCAAAAATGATGGAAGAGGAAAGCCAAGGTGTCCCAATACTAGGATTTAGATATGCTAACACGGAGGCGCCCGGTCACCAGTGTGTGGATAGAGCAGGGCGGTGATGGGTAACCGAGTATCATGAGTAGGAGTAATAGTGGGAGGGTAGTGAGAAGTTGTGCCGGGGGATTAGAGGAGTCGGAGGACGGTAGCGATGATGTTGGTGTTCATTGCGGTCATCTGAGGGCTGCTGAATGTTGATGGTGGACATTGAGTGGAATATAACGCATGGTGGGAGTTTATTTTTTTCTGCATTCGTAAGACTAAGAGGGGTTTGGTGCCTATTGGATTTCGTCGGTAATATCGTACACCAATGTGAGCATGCCCGTAGGTTCCGTTTTCCGGCATGGAATTCGGTTGACCAAATTGGCACCAGCCCGGCGTGTAGAGATTTGCGGAAAGATGTCAAGGTCTAGTCGGCAGATGAAATATGTACTAAGGCCATGGGAGGGGCAAAATCCTAGACCAGGGCCGGTGGTATTCTGGTAAACTTTTATATCTGAACTGGAATGGCGGAGCTTTATCCTCTCAGTGAGGCATCAAAGCTGTTAACGACCATTGTATTGGCTCCCCAAATTGCCTTGCCGATGGCTCATAATAAATATTGATAGTCCTTTACCTCCGAACCCCCGACGGTCTTTAATTCTCATATAGTACAGAGTCTCAACCTAGCTGTCCCTAAGTTCTGCTATACGGGACTTGCGGGAGAGGAATATTGGTAATCGTAGTCCGAGAGATCAACCTGTTCCTGATGGTCTTTTAGCAACAATGCTGAACCCTGGCCATCTCCTTAACATCGTTCCCTAACTTGCGCTGGTAACAACTCAAATTGAAGTAGATTTCCTTGTCATGCTCTTCTCCAATATTTCCTGATTCACTTAATCAGTGGCCGCTATCGGGATTATTCTCCATGTCGCGGAGGCCCTACTTGGGTAAGCTTGAACGCCCCAGGTGTCCCTTAAAGAGTGACTTACCATACGGTTGGTAATACAAGTAGCCAATTTAGAGAGTGGATCAAGTACCCGGGGCTCTGGAAATCCGGAGATCAGTGTTCCCAACCGTCGATTCCGCCCGTCTCTAGGGTAGGATGGGAAGGACCACTGGCTATAGTCCGTAATTTTGGGGGTACTAGGACATAGGAGCGTTGGGTTGCGTGCATGCCATCCGACCTTGTTGCATTCTAGTATCAGTTAGTGAATCATGCCAACCCCTAAACAGCTTCATTCCAAGCACTGCAGTTTTTAGTATATCAGATCGGCATACCGAAAGCGTGATAATTCGGAGGGGTTCCCGGCGATTTGGAGAAGCCGAAAGAGCAAATTTGGAATGAACTTTGGCATCGGCACCTCCAAAGGACTGAATGAGATGTTGGTCATTTGGTACTCATGTTGTGTTGCCCAATTCCTGTCCCTCCCAGGAGAGTGCTAGGAATTTCAGTGTGGGTTGACGGTTATCCCGGGTGGTTAACCTGGTACCAATAGTTTCGGTCGCATATCCTATCCTAAGTCTAGGATAGAACTATTTCAATTAAATACTTGGGGCAAGTTTACCGGTGCGCAAGAGATATCCCAACACATTGCGAGAGTTAACAGTTAAACTCCACGAAGGTTATGTCCCTTTGATGGCCAAGAGTAGGGGTAAGTTAAGCTGTGAAATACGCCACGCTCGAGAGCAATTTTTGGATATGCCTTTCCGAGGGACTTCTCAATCCGCTGCAGTGCCCTTTCCTGCACATTCCCACGGAGAGACCAGTAAACTGCCCACAGCCAATCTGAACCATTGATTCTTTTTGGGAGGGATTGCGGTTGGGGGCACCGACACTCATGTGGTATACAGGTGTTCGGTACTCTGACGGAGCAGCATCGACGGGCGGGGTGAGGTCTCCGTTGAGGATTATTTTGACAACGGCCGTGGCTGCGCTGTGGAATCGGAACGGAGGTATTGGTATCGGATTTAGGAAGGATGGGAATCCCACCCTCTCGCCATGCCCTGCTCTGGTACAGCGTTGGGTTATTCAACGTTATGACGCTATGGAGTGCCCGTCGTACCATTCGATGTTCTTGCGAAGGGACTACCTCTTTCAGCACCTGCGGAGGACCAGGAAGTGTTGGAACAGAGTGATGGAAGAATTTTTGCGAGTTTCTACTGGATTGTTGGTGTCGTGCGTTGGAGATGGATGGGTTGTTTGTTGGTGCACGGTGGATGGAGTGGTTGCGAGAGGGGTTTGCCCGTGGTAGTGATTTATTGATTTGTATGGGTTTCTTGGGGGTTGCTCTTGAAACCAGTTAGGTGTAAACCAAGATAATCTATTGAATTCCGGACAGAATTTATTGTCGCTAGCATCGCAATCGCTAAACTAGTATGCCCACCCCGGCCATATTCTTCATAGAAGTATCTCTAATGATAGCAACTGTTCGCTTAATTGTACTTATAGTATATGAACACAAGAACCAGTGTTCTGGAACAGAAAAGCTGAGACCTTGCACAGCCCAAGCGGGCAGTCCCCCATTGTCCCATGCGGCTCTCTATCCGTCATGATGGATATATACTTTGCTCCGTAGCGCCTGGTGTCCGACCCAAAGATGGCCATCCTGCCAAATTACTGCCCTAGACGGACTACAATGCGCCGTCTCGTCTGGTCCGGGGATCTTTGTAATCCCCCTCTAGGGCCCTGCGGGGGACTGGGGCGGTTGGGAACACTGAAAGTAAGGGGAGTGAGGAAGCAAGCTTGAAAAAAAAGGATTCAGTTCTAGAAAAGGATAGCACTAATCACCGAGGAGATGTACTAAGGGGGCCGGAAATTGGTGGCATATCGGCAAGTGATGGGGTATGAGATAGAGAGATGAGGAGGGATGAGAATGGTACTGGGCATGATAGGTTTTACGAAAAGATAGCACTGGTGTAGGGGTTAAGAAATGGCAATGAGAAGAGAATGCTTGAAAAAAGTAAGAATTGGGTAATTTAGAAAGGGGGAGGGGGAGCACGTGGATTTTGATTTTAAGGAAAGCTGTGGTGAGGAGGAAAGGTTTAACCACGAGATATTTAATATTTGCATTTATAAGGCTTGCCGTTTACCCACAAGCGGAGAGAATTAGTAGCTTAAAAGAAATAAAGATTCCGCGCACAGATATAAGAACCTCAAGTGCTAGTAACAGCACTAGAAAATGCTAGACAATGAAAGATTTTGTCTGGACAGCCAAAAGAGAAAGATGCGGGGGATGAAATCAAAGGTCTACCGTAAGAACTCGAACAATTGAACCTCGAGCTAGGACGTTGGGGTTACCTCTGCTGGTGTGGTGCGGTGTTTTTTTACTTTTTCTTTTTTCTTAAGCCGGGGCTCAAGGGGTCGGTTTTTGCTGTGCTCTCGGCCCCCTATCCAAGAGAGGGAATTCTGAACGTCCTAGCACTAGGTTCAATTATTCGAGCTCTTACGGTATCCGGTCAGAACTCGCATCTGAGCCCGCTGCAGGGAACGTTCGTGTTCGAAAGCGTATTAACGGTGAATATACTGCGTTCTATGACCTAAAGCCACCGTGGTAGTGAAGAGCACAGGAAATAGGTACATGAAACGGTAGCATTTATTCATGAACTGGCAAAACGCTGGCGAAAAACCTGCCAAGGTAAAGTCTGCCAAATGTGCACCACCAAGAGAACCACGAAGAGCAAACGGGGCTGCCGAGCATGGAATTTGTATCCCGCGACCACTCCTAACCAACCCGACGGTTTGGTGGTTGTCCGACCTGCTGTCGAAGTGAGGCTGGTAAATATGTGTAATTATTACGGAATAATACATGGAGCGTAGGCCTACATTTTCGTGGCCACGGCTGCCGCGGGTGGGCCCTTAGAGTGATTTTTCCTGCTCCGGCTCTTGCGGTGGACGGATATCTGAAGTCTGGTTAGTTAACTGTCATCAAGGAGATTAAACATGAATATACCGGCATCTTTGGAAATTTTACGGGTACGAGGGGTAAGACTCGACGCCGGGCCGGGAGGCAAAAACCCTCTAGTCCGTCCGTCTTTGGGGTAGGGCGGGACGGACTAAAGACTGTAGTCCATCTTTTTGGGGGTGCTAGGGCGGGCTACTCCTGGGACTGGTAGGACCGGACGGACTATCAAGGACCGTCTTACGGCCTGAAGTCCTATGAACAAAAGGACCTTGCCGGCCCCAATGTTTCCACCATATCTGAGGTTGTTTGTGGTATAAGGTGTTATCCCCCGCCGTGTTTTGTAGGGACGAAAGAGGTTCGAGTTGTTTTGTGAATACCTGATTAAACACTGTTGAAAAGCGGCATGGATCTAGATAGTTTTAGTTAGGTTTTTGTGGGGGTGACTGCTCTGCAGAGTGTTTGTGGGGGGCGGCCTTAAGAAAAACCGCAACAGGTTCCTTTCCCCCTTTCTTTCCCGAACAATCGTCGTTCGGTGGACGGGAGGATTGAACGAAGTGAACAAGAAAGCGAACTATGATATCATAAGGTGATAAATGATTCGAAAGCCCTATCTGCACCGTCGGCTAGTACCACCGAGACATAATGTTTTCTTATCCTTATCCCCAAGTTCCACAGCCCCGCAAGCACCCCACTTTGGGAGCACTTCCTCCGCAACGAGCCCCCAACAATTTGCTTCCGCCGCTCGCGGAAGGCTCACTGGCAACTGCTGGGGTAGTTGAATAGTTGCGGTTGCTCACTCCCTTTACCTTTAAATTCTACCAAATGTAAGCAGAATTTGGGTACTGTGATATTAGATTTCTGTTACGCGGAAAAGGTTTTGTAGGGTTTATAATGTCTATCTGTTATGGTTTTCGGGTTACTCTAGATCTCGCCTTCCATGTATTCTATCCTCGTTACACTTTCTTTCTCTCTGTTACCCTCTCCTACGCCCTGTCCGTGCATTTGTGCGTTTGGTGCCAAGTTGGCCAGGTAGTATATACTTTTTTTTAAGCGTCATAAAGAGGCTATCATTAGAGCTCCTGCTATCGTCGTGATAAGTGTTTTGGCCCGCGAAACTTAGAAGGATTTCCTCAATGTTCTAAAATTTCTGTAACATTATATGTACCGGGTTTGAGAATGGGTTGTGATTACATTCCAGGGGCCTCTATGAAGATATTACAGCTCTCATACCACCTTCTTCGGGCCCTCCCCCGCCACTAATATGACCCCACCCCGACCCGCAAATGCGGACCAAAATTGATGGAACAAACCCTAACCCTACACCACCGATGTGGAAGAAAAAAGGGTATTTTATGACATCATACAACATAGGCTAGCAATTTTGAGGGCAATCAAGTGACCCAGCACAATCTTGGCAACAAAAGAAACTGACACTCAACTGACAACCAGCTAAATTTTGACAACTATCACTACTACAACATAAGAAGAACCAATAAAAGAAAACAATAAAATAGAGTAGAGAGTAGAGATAGTAACAATTAATCCACAAAACTATTATCTTGTTTGCATGCCAACAGACTCTCTCAATCCCACAATTTGCTCTGGCATACTATCAATATATTGGTTCCACTCAGATGACTGTAGCCTGTTCCACTCTTCATGGACCAAACTTCTCATTTTATGAAGAGTTCTGGGAAAGTGAGTCCTAGCTTTAATGCACTGCTTCATCAGTCACCAACCATTTTTTGATAGAATTAAGGTCTGGAGACTGAGAGGGTTGATTATATATAGAAATATCCAACTCTTTATTAGGTTTCTTCAGTCCCTATTTTACTCTATGCTATAGTGCTGTATTCTTAATATACTGATCTCCTACAAAAGCTCTAGCATATCCTTTCTTCCCTTCAAATTCTGGTCCAACCACTAGTTTTTGTACTTGTTCTAGGTAATTACTATATGTAATTCTCTTCTCCCCTGTTTCTTCCAAGAATACCAGTTCTAACAGCCAGTAGTACCCAATAGCACCCTATATGTTCACTAAAGTTCTACCACTATAGAAGGTATTCTGAATGCAGTCATTGTAGTAGTGGTTGCTCTGCAAACATGTGACCAACTAGGAACCACATTTAGAGATATTAAAAACACACTCATCAGAGTACATGTAGTTGTGTCACCACTGCTTTGGCTTTTTGATATGCTGCACAGCATATAGGAGGTGATCATGCTAACTTTTTTTTAAGATGATAGGCTTTTTACAAGCCTTGCATTAAGTATATCCCTCTACTTCTAGTGCTGGCTGAACTGTTCTCTTAGACATACTCAGACCAATTTCTTTTCCTAATTAAGTCCTGAAAAGCCTCCTACCCTTCCATCCACTTGTAAGAATCTGAATTAGAAGATGTGTAAAATAGGTGGTGAGAGAATGTAGAAATCCAGAGTGAACTTTGCTCTGTTGTTCATGTGGATGTTATGACCAGCTAATTACTACTAGTATCAACCTTGGTACACCAGTTCTTTTAAAAATTTCATTCTTTGAAAATCCTAGATCCAATAAGGGAAGGACCCAAGAATGTGTAGGTATATTCCGGTGGGGACAGGGCTTGTTTTGTAGAGGTGGAGTAGTCGTTGGAGCACAGGTGGAAAAAATGGTGATGGCTCGGCAACGGCCAAGGTGTTAGTTTCTTTTATCGCCAAGCTCGCACACTGAGTGCTCCCTGCGGGGTTTTAGTTATGGCGGGAGCATCCGCCATCGGTCCGGATTACCCCTGCGGCGCAAGCGGAACCCAGTCCTCTCTGTGAGAATACCTTTTCCTCCTGCCATGTTTCTTGTGTCTGCAAGAATTTCGTTCCCGGAATCGTTTTCCCTTGCTGCTCGGAGAGCCAGAGGTTTTCTTTCTTTTTCTTTCATGCCCGGCAAGCATGGGCGTGGTACCGCATGGTATGGTACAGCAGAATATGCTCTCGGTAGGCCCCTATTCCGCCGGTGAAATATTTTAAGAAGGGACCACAAATCAGCGGGGGAACCACGCGAAGGGGGTCACAGACCTCTAGTACAGGGATGAGAAAATGTGGTGGCGGCGCTCCAGTTTTCTGAAGGGCACGGGAATGGCGGCTCTTATGGACCCTTCTGATAACTTAAGCGCGTACTGTACTCTGGTTGGCCTGTTCAGATGGCTTACTCATACGGATTGGAAGAGATTAGTGAAGAATTGAACGTTTTTGTTGTGCAGCGGAAAATTGTTGAATTCATCCCTTGCTGGCTAAGCAGAAAAGGAACGGTATATATACCCTATTGTTATGACGCAAGTCATGATGCAGAATACCAACTTCCACGTACACTTCCATATACGATATAGTGAGCAGGAAGTCCAAGCAAATCTCTCCCTGTACCTTCACCCGGAGGACCATTTTCTCAACAAGATTTACCGGTATTCTAATGAGTGAGCCCGCATGATCGCCAAGCCAAGGCGCTCCAAGCGAGGGGCATTGTTCTCACTCTCGCTTTGAGCACCCGCTGATGGGGCGGGTATGTACGGCATCGTAGCGCGTGTTTATGAGAACGGTAGAAATGTGAATTGACCTCTGCCCCTCAGTTGCGTAATGCCTCTCCCAAGCCGCTTTGGCAAGAGCTATATCTGAGGGGTGGGAGTGAGGGTTGCATTGGTAGTATCACATCGCTGGGTGCTGCGGTTCGCTGTGTATTGTGAAAAGTCAGCTAGGTGCAGGAAGCTAGAAAGTACGGTATCAGTGCACAGCAGAGTGGGTGCTCTTTTCGTAGGCCAACGGAGTCCGGTCCAGTTGGGGCTCCGCGGGGGGGCAGATTTCGTAGTTTGAGCCGTAGAGTGTGACTAGTGTTCCGCAATTCTGGGCAAACCGCCATGCCCGGCGATGCGATAATGTGCTGTGTTCTGAGAATTGTCAGTATCATAAGTCTTGTATGCAACGCGATGTTAAGCGAGGGTTTAGTTGGCGCAGCGTAAATAATTGTGGCTTCCCTGCTCTCCCCTTGCTAGTTTTTGGCCTTTGCCATCTCTTTTTTGGTTTTTGGACATTGTGCACAAAATGCTGCTGCCGGAGTGGAGGTACCCAAAAAAAGAATGGAAAAGTCCAGGATGCTTTATTCCCATGAAAATTGTGATACCAAAAAACCCTGGCCCCACATGGGTATTTACAAACCTTACCTTCGGAACAGCTCTACTGTTAATAGCCCCGCACATGGGAAAAGATACCGCGGGTGTCGAAGGCGAGGTGACAAGATCTTCCCCTATTTTTTTATTACTATTTTTATCTAGTTCTTTTGGGTGGAGATTTTATTTACCTATGGGATTGGTCTAACACAGATACACTTCTTTGACTTTAAAGGCGTCGATTCAAACAAGCCTAGGTTATTGTAGCTGCCAGTAGAAACTCAAGGTTTGTGGGGTTTTTTTTTAGCCTCGGTAACCTCAAGGATATTAGACGCGCCCTAACATTCATACTATGCTGGCCCCTCCCTGTGGCTTATCCACCTTTGGTAGTCCTTCGCTGGCCTGCCCCGGGTGATTCGTTCGACTCCACGGCTGGAGTGATGGGGTGGGGCGGCTACTGCAAGGCTGATTGTGCAGCGGGACGGGAGCTCGTCGCTGCAACTGATCAACTTAGAGTATTTTTCATCTATCGTTTTTTTTTTTTGCCGCTTACGGACTGCGGGCGAAGAGGGAAGGTGTGAGGATAGTATTGCAAACTGTTGTAGACGAGATAACCGCAGCATGGCCCGGAACTAAGAGCTCATAGGCTTGCTCCACCATTATGGTTTCAGTAGGACACCCTTTAGTTGAAATTATTGGCATGTGACCGGTTGATATGGCTTGATGGTTGTCTACCTGAAAGCTAGTGTGAGGGGTTAAAAGGACAGCGCATTTCGAGACGGAAGTTCTTTCACCCTCCATCCATTCCCGAACATCCGATGGACTAGTTTGAGGTTTCAGGTCTCGGTGCGTTTTGCGAGAGTAACCTCCGCCTGTAATCTGCCCAATCGCCAGAGCCATCGGAGTAGAATTACTGAGAAAATTTTGCTGCAATTGAGGCTCTGCGAGTGTTGCCTACCGTATTCCCCTAGCCAACTCATCCAATGATCCCTGGAATGTGCATTCTCGAGTACACGCCGTACACGCGAACTAGCACGCAACCAATCGGATGTAGCGATCCTGATAAGCGCTGCAGTCACCCCTACCCGTTTCGGAAACTCGCACAATTGCGCACAGATCTTGTGGCAACCGGGTACCAGCTCACATAGACAAGCGCTTTAGAAACCGCTTTAGGTAAAGGCGAGGATGTAGAAAATTAGTGAGAAGAGTGTGTGGGTTGTTTCTTGTGGCTCATGGGGTGTCTGATAGCAGCCGCACTGGGGGATGGGGGTGGGATTACAGTACTCGTACTCTTATGCCCGTCGGGTATATTTTCCCAAAGGTCCCTCCGGCAAAAGGACACATGAAATAAACATGGATGAAAGATGGGGTGTGCTGGTGTCTGTTGGGGGTGCGGTGGATGCGGAATCTGGCGGTTCTAGACGTTCGGCGAGAGAACAGGAGGAGGAAGACTCGGATGTGCGAGTGATAGATTCTACAACCAGTCTCTCAACCACGCAGATTTCCGGCTCCAAGCGCGGACCGAGATGGATAATATCTCTCGAGAGATTTCCGGGAATACCTATCCCACGGGAAATTCGGTACTTTGATCGTCCCTTTTACCCCGGCTTCTTCCGTTTATGGGTGACTGACAAGTTGCATCAAGATTAAACCCCTTCTCATACTTTCCGCCCCTATGCCCAGGGATAACCAGCCGAACCACCATTATATCCAGAAGCTACAGGGACATCAACAGCCACTCACACCTACTCCTAACCACCTCACCAATACCGCCTTCAGCACCGTTCATAGCACCGTCCCTGGCACTTTTGATCCTGGTAGCTGGCCTTAACCCACTCTCTTCTGAAAGGCCACGCTACCCTGGCTGTCGGGGGACATATGGGTCGCGACGGTGGATATTTTCTGGTGATGACCAATTGATGGTTGGGCCCCTGAAGGATGCGGAAGTGAGTTCTTGAGCGCTTGGGGAACATGAAAATGGTGACCCTGACGGCGAATGGGATCAGTCAAGCGGGGATATTTGAGAGAGTTTAGTACTAGGAGAGTAGGATAAAGAGTGTAAGGGGTTGGAGCAAAAGGAGTAGTCTAGGAGTTTGTGTGTGCAGGGGGTTGTGGCATTCCCAGAGGGTACCTGTACATAGTAGGAATAAGACGGAGTGATTGTTAGAGGGGGAAGGGTGTTGATGTTGCGATTATGTATAATTTTCATGGCTTCGCACTAGGACCGACAATGTATAATCTATAAAAAAAATCTAACAATCTCCAGTCATTAGTACTGTACGTACAACTCCCCCGGTGCACCGAAATAGCAGAAGGAAGTTCGTTTGCAATAGGAAAACTTACCGCTTCCCAAGAGATATGCAGTTGATGAACTCTACAACGCCGAGAATACCCCAAATCTCCAAACCTCTATATTCCAAAGCCCGGCTACCAGGAGCGCCCGCATAACCCACGGGAGCCAACAAGCAACATGAATCTCATGCACGAGTCGACCAAATATACATCTGAACATCCGGAAGCCGTTCGAGAGAAACTCTGCTAGAAAACGTTGTGGGGGGTATTATATCAAGTAGTAGGTTTGGAGGGTTTGTCGGTATCACACTCCTTCAAAGACAGTCAAACAGTAATTCCGTTTGCCATAAACTAAGTTTCTACAGCTCTGATCCACCCCTATTACTTGCAAAGGAGTAGCAGGCTTCATTATGGAGCGCTATAGATTTTCGTCAACGTGTTTAAAAAAAGGTTACCCATACTATTAAGGGTAAAACATTCTGGCGGTATTGCATGGCTTGGGTTTCTGTGGGGTCGGCTTGGTCGGGGCTTTCTATAATGTCCACCTACCCAGGCCGCAGATGTTTCGTGCTACAATGAAGTTTTCCTCCCTTGGTGTCGGAAAGGGGGGTCTCAAAGAACTCGAAGTTAGCCCGTGCAGCCCAGCCATGCTAATAAATTCTAGTACTATCTGATAGGGAATGGAGTGCCAGAGCACAAGATAAGGGGAAGAGAGAGACTCTAAGCTCTGGGCATTTTATCTCCAAGCGACTCCTCCTTTGGTGTGTGTGCTTTTCTCTAGTGGGAGCGATGAGTTATTTTCCGCAGTGAACAAGGGATATCGATTACAGCAATGGATTCGATTGCTGACCTCTCGGAATGCATAATAAAAACGCATTTTTTTTGGAACTCGAGGAAATGAGGGGTTCAAAGATTTTCTATTTCTGGACCTTTGCCCTCCAATCCCGCTCTGCAGGACCTAACTGCGTGCGGCCCCCCTAGCTAAAGCAGCCGAGTACAACGCTCCCTCGGGGAGGGTTGGCGAAATTTTAGGATGAGTGTTCATTTTGAGGCGGCCCACCTGAGTATCATATCACAAAGCACTTCCGACGTCGGATAGGTCTTTCTGACTTATGGGCAGGAATGTCACAATTACCAATCCCCGTTAGGAAATTACATACAAGAATCCATTTTAGAAACAGAAGGGGTTAAAAAAGTATAATTTAGTCACATGAAATACATCTCAGTGATTACTGGGCTCCGGGAGTTGTTGCATAAGAAGGAAATTGGAAGCTGGGGGGTAGGGTGAGGGGCAAGGGGCGTAGGAGGTGTTTGGATAAACGGATAAAGTAATTTGAGTGATTAGATGTAGCGAGAAGTAAAAGTCATATCAGGAGCGTTAGTAGTAGATGAGTTCAAACCCACCAGGGGATTCCGATCCGTGACCCAGTATCGATGGAGAGCAGCAAAGCTCCTTTGAGGCGCACCTAGGTTCCCACCAAGATTATGTGCGGTATAATACCTGTAACATGCGAGCAGCTCCAGAACCCGGGCCGCTACTGGGACATCTATCATGGACAGCCCAACGGCTCAAGGTCAAGTTCTTACCCTATTAGGTTTCGGCTCTCGGAAAACCCTGGAAAGCTCTGAGCACACCTAAAAGTTACAAAGTCGTTGAAGGAAGAGCAGAGAAAGCCTGTAGGAAGTCGTTTCGATTTGAGAGCTCAAATATTGTACTTACGGTTTGCAATGTTTGAGTAGCACATAGGACTGAAATTCCACTATGCACCAAATTCGGCCGCAGCTAAGCGATTATAAGAAAGGCGTAACCAAGGGAAGAACTATTTTTTGAGGCTGAGTTGCCAACGCATCGTAGAGGGGTGGTCTCCTTTTTTTCGGTCTAGGGCAAAGTGTCTAGCCAGCTGCTACGAAAGCGGTCCCTGCGTCGGCAGGATAAAATGTGGTGCTTTAGGATTGGCATTACTCCTGTGCTCCACCTCAATGTTTATCAGATGATGTATGAAAATCTAGGCCTACCATACAGCCCTGTTAGCAAGTATCTGTGCACATGTAGGAGGAAACGAAGCATGAACTAGCTACGCTTGCTTAGTACGATAGTCATTAGGTTGTCTCCTTGCACCAAACCCCTTCGGACCGTCTCATTGCCGCTGACTCTGACATGCACTGCGGGAGGGCAGAACATCGATGGAAGAAGCCAACCGGAGAGTAATCCAAATTCCATCTACACCTCTACCTACCGTAGCACCTATCCTCTACCGCGAAGGGCTAACGTCTCATATTTTCCAACAAAGCCTTAGTTTACCCTAATCATGTCTTATCACTCGTTATTCTTGTAAATAGGTATGATGGCTCACGGGAAAGAAGTTTGATTTTGTTACCAACTACAGCTGTGGGGTTTTATGCTGACAGGACTATCAAGCGAAAGAAAAGAAATATCGAGAACTCAAGGCCGGCAATATGAGAATCTCGGAGGAAAGAATTTGATAAAACCTCGATGAGGAAGAAAAATATATGAGAACCTCGGATAATGAAAAGGCAGTAATACCATAGTTGAATATAGCATGGTTGTGCGGTTGTGAAACAAACAGAAAAGAGATGAAGAAAAACTCAAACAGTAAGTAACGTTGAGGAGAGTGGTGAGGAAAGTACAGTACTAGGAGAAACTAACTGAAAGGAAACTGTCTGTTTGACGGATAAGCACTAAATCCAACAATTCTGTCCTTGAAACCTGGCTTCCCCCCACTTGCAATCTCGGGCGCAGGGTGCTATAATCCGAAAGAAATTGATATGGGTTAACGCCGTAAGTGGGGAATCCTGGGTATGACATATGACACAAGTGTAGTGCGCCTCCCGATCACGAAATTGGATCCGGGCAAATGGATTGCGCAGAGCTTCCAAAAAATGAGGGCAAACACTCTAGACTGCGGGAAGTGGGCTGGGGGCCTCCATCAAGAGCCCCGCAGTTTCGGTCGAATTCACACTACGAGAAATTTACGATATCGGTGAGAGGAAAAGGTATTCATGAGGTTTACACAGTCCCCGTCATGAAAGAAATTTCAAAGCCTGGCGGTTCGCCCAATTGAGCTCCCGAACGCAATTTCTAACAAGACAGCCCTGAAATGCACTATTAAAATTTAGAAGGGGCCACTAGTATTCCAGTCCCTTATCTTTATCGCTTGGTTGGTTAGCGCACCCTAGTGCTGTCGAGTGTTGTGTACGAGCCCTCCCTCGCCCCCCCGCCCCCACCGGTTCTCGCAGCCTCAGGTTGTCCTGATTCTCTGCCCAACCCTTTTGGATGTCGTTCGCAAATATTTTAGCGGATGGAATGTGGGTCTGCTTGTAGTATCCACCAGGTCTCCCTGGGCTTCTACAAGAACATTGCAGGGGTTTTTTTACTGGGGGGGGGGGGAATGCGGAAATCCTTCAGAGAGTTTGCTGTTACCGGATTAAACAAGATCCCTTGAGAGAACCGTTCCCGTCCTACTATATTGGGATGGAGTTGGTGGAGTGCCTGAGGTGTTACGAGAACTTTGCGCACTCGAGTGCACAGATCTGTACAGTACTCGTCTTGTATTAGGATGCAATGCGCATGAAGAAGGCGACTATCCGAGCTCCAGCAGCCAAGAGTAGGGAAACACAGGTTCGCAATTAAGATTGTTACCTGCGGAATGAGTGTGGCGGGATTATAAGATATTCTTGGAAAGAGAGATAAATTATGCTTCCCATGTAATGGTTAACATGCAATCCCAATATATTTTGGACTGATGAGATAGATCAAAACTTAGATGTTGAAGAGGCCGGTGATAGACTAATGCCTGAACACCTTGATTCTGACTAGCTCCGGTCAATCTTGGGTGTTATATATATTATCTTAATTGTCCCGGACTGAAAACAAGTTAACTAGTCATACTGAACGGAGAGAACTTTGGTGTCATGGAATATCACTCGGACCTTCCTTTCAGCCTTTTGAACTTGAAAAGAGAATTTAGGTGGGGTAGGAAGGAGAATTCAGTTAGGTACTGTTGTGGGGGGTATATGATCGTTTGAGTGGGCAAGAATTGTTAATCGTTTTCTTGACTTGATTGACTCCCTTCCTATCACAAAAGTGGATGACCACTATATACAATAGAAAACCCAACCGACCAGATATCCATCTGGTGGCTACATTCCTTCCAATCCATGCCATTCCTCGTATCTCCTCACATACGTCGAGGCTGCTTCTTGCATGAGGTTATCAGGAAGCCCCTGACAACCCCGGCGATATTACAACACCTTTTGTTCTCTACGGTTAATTTTCTTTCCCCACCCTTATTATACCTAGTCCTGTTATCCCCGAGTCCGTCTACGCCAAAATACACGCCCTTCCGCAAGTCTCATTTTCCGCTTACACACGTAAAACTATCCCTATTTCCCAGCCCTTATGGAGTATGTTCAGGGATGTAGGGTGTCCGGTTGCCCGGTAGGCAGCGCTAGGTCATCAATCCCAAGCCACCCATCCCGAAACTCCTCGTGTTTTGCTGTTGCCGCTACCTAGTCGAACCTGCGAGAAAGTCACACGTGTACGGTACGGTACGGGGCAGGACAGGACAGGACAGCACTGTATTGAGTACAACTGCAACTGGGTGATGGCAACCTGCGTCGCCCCGAGCGATTGGCAGATTTAGAGACCCTGTTGGAAATGCCTTGTGCTGTACACATGCTCTAGTGATAGCCTGAAACGTCGGTGGGGATTCTGTGATGAAGAAACCACTTCATGCAAGCGAACTCTCCAATAGAGGAAATGATCCAGTACGGCACTACCACATCCTACTGAAGTGCTGTGAAAAGACCTTCACAGTTAGTCTTAGTGGAACCGGAAAGGGCCCCTGCCTTGAAGGGTTCTCGTTATAAGTCATGTATTCTATCCACCCATTTTTTGGTCATCGCGGAGAGTTTTTCTTATGGTGGTTTTACCTCTTTCGCCGATACTATTGGAGAGAAATAGTTCTCACTTTCTTTATCTCCCTCCACATATGATCCACTATAGTTTCTACTCCGCACCATGTCGACTACTGTGAGAGGGTCGGGAAATATGTCCCCCAGCACGCCGGAGAGCCCACAGGGCTCGGTGACAAAAACTAAGTAGGTTCTAGATCACCAAAAAGAGAAGCTAATCCCTTAGGAATAGTTTCTCTCTCTTACATCCCCCCCTTTATTTCCTACTTATATCCCAAAGAAAAAAAGGAAAAAGTCCACAAGAAAGAAGCAAAGGCCGGTGATAAAAAGGGGGGGTTTTTTTGATAGCCTATTCTAATTGTTAGCCTCCTCCCCCGGGGGATTAGAAAACCCCACACGTGCCCCGAAAGGGGTTGCGGAAAGCTGTTGGGCCGCTCAGCAAAACTCAAGCACCATAGGGACTTAGTCCGTAGAGACCAACGTATATTCAAGGAGCCTTGCTTCCTCTTGGACTGTCCTCACGAGGGCTGCGGGCGTGTAGGCGAAAATGGGTTCAAACAGAAGGAC
Source organism: Tuber aestivum (assembly GCA_900010015.1). NCBI lineage: Eukaryota > Fungi > Ascomycota > Pezizomycetes > Pezizales > Tuberaceae > Tuber > Tuber aestivum. The sequence continues at coordinate 625,968 of LN890946.1, read as the reverse complement.
AATCTCGTCCAACATTTGCGCGGTGTACACGGAGATATGATTGGGAAAAGTGGACATAAGCCTGTAACCAATGCAGGCGAGTCCACCCCCAGCACTTCTAGCTTTGGTGCAAGTATTTTTCCCGGCGCGAGTTGTAGATGACCAATTCCTGCCTAGCTAGCAACAGGAGCCTTCCCTTCATCCAACTCAATAACCAACAATGCAAGGGGGGGGGAGTTCGCCATTGTTCGAGGGATTTTCTGGGACCTCCGACTTTTGGCATGCGTGAGAGAGCTGGTGGAGGTGGAGTGTGGAGTGGAGTGGGGCGAAAGGGGAGTTTCGGTGGAGAGTTTCTCTTTTTTTTTCTTTTTTGCTTCTCGGTTTCCAATCATGGGGTTTGGCTTGATTTGGCATAGGCATTATGTTCCCTAGCTTTTCTTTTTCTTTTTTTTTTTGCACCGTCCTGTTCCTTCATATCCTGTTAGTGCCGGGAGGCCGAAAGGGCTATTGCCGTAATTTCTGTGAATTCAGATTATGCCACGCGGGTCCCCATGCTTTCTGGGTGAGGGTTCTACGAGGGGCCGTGTTGAGTTGTCAGATACTCTTGGAAAGTAAAGCCGATCCGTGGAGCTATAGACTGTAGCTATCTGTGACAAGAAGTTTATGGCAGCATCTTAACATCGATAGGATGGGGGAAATATCGTTAGTATCGTACTATGTTGAACCTATGTCTACCGGAAATGCCGGACTCAGCTCCCCCACCCCAAAGGCCCGTTCCAAACGACATATTCACATCAAAGCAGGCATTCCGAGCCTTTACCTTGGCCCATCCTGATGTGGGAGTGTAGGCAGCTCCCAGGCCCAACCCATCTAGCATTACCCGGGGCCTCTGACCCCCCCCCCCCCCCCCCCCCGAAGAACCGGTGGTTACCTATGGAATTGTATCGAGATTCAGAGTGACCAAGCTAAAGTACCGTAGGTATATAAGTCATCGTCTTGGCGATTCCGCCATTGTCAAAAGTGTCCGTGCACTGAGCGGGGGTGTTGCACAAGTTGAACACCTCATCAACAGCGGGGAAAAACAAGAATATCAAAAACAAGGGGTAGAGAAACAAGCATCAAACTAAAATAAGAATGTGCTCCTTCCAAATCCTAGCACTCTGGCATAATAATCATGCTGTCTATTATTGTCCATCACCCAGCAACCAGTGAAGACATTATCTTTCAAGGCCTCTCAGAGGTAAATCTTCCCTTGGGGCACCTGTATTAGGATGTATCACCTGTAGTCCCAGGCTTAAAAGCTTGGACGGAAAGATCCCTGGCTACAGGCCAGCAATAGAGACTAGAGGATTATCATACCAAGTTTCCTGCAGCAGAAATGGTTGAGAATTAGATAAAACGAGAACGATGGTTTCTTTTTTGGCATCTGTGATCTGGAAGCTGGAAATTCTGGACTGCTGGGCTGAGGGATTGGGTGTTCCAGAAGACATTATAGTTGTTGAATGGGTTGATAATGCTTTGAGTCTCATAGTGTGTATAGGATTTTCGGGGGAGGTTTGATTCATGCTTTGCCGCCGATCATTAAGCTATCACCAAGACTTTTGCATATTCCTCCCCACCAGTTCTGCCTCAAGTATCTCGCCCATCTTGTGCGGAGTTCCCACTTGGACAAGGCTTGTGTGGATGTATAGGATCTTGTCATCCTTGAACAGGATTATCGATAACATACAACTGGTGTTCCCTAGAGGGGTGTCTTTCCACTCCAAGGCCGGCGCCTGATGTCTCGGTGTTGAATACTGCAGCAGTCGGGGACATTTCCGCGATATCCCAGAGTGAAGAAAAGATCTTGGCTGGGTCTGTCGGGGAGCGCGCTTGCAGCGTGTTGAGGTGGAGAGGCTTGCGCCGGGAAGATTACAGGCCTCTTAGATGCTTCACAATCTTCAAAATTCCGAGAGTTTTCCGCATTTCTTCTGAAATTTGCCTGGAATCCCCCCCAGCCTCTTCTAACGGAGGACTTAGCATACCCAGGACAGGCTACTCCCTTTGGACGGCAGGGCCGAAATTGGAACATGCCAAAGCAGATTCCTCTCCAGCTTCACAGCAAAAGGTATCAATTACCATTGAACTAAATTGCGAATTGTCGGGAAAATATCCTGCTGCGTTCAATTATACCCTGGTTTCCGCTGGGCTTCTTCATCTCTTGATTCCAGTTTCTTTTTTATCTCTTGGGTTGTCATAGGAGCCAGAGACCCTTTTTCTGACATGCTGTGCTATACTGGAAGGGTGGGACATTTTTTTTTTTTTTCAAGCTATAGGGTTAAGCATCTAGTCAGCTCCTGCAAAAATAAACCGGACCCAAACGGGAAGAAAGGCCGAGAATCAAGTTTAATAGCGCTCTTAGAGTAATCTAGATAGACATAGTGATGGCCACGGTCAGATCATGATCGGGTTTTGCTCGAGCAGGTCATGCTCGATTACCCTCGATCATAAGGGGCACTCGAGCAGATTATGCTCGAGTAGGGGTACTGCTCGACCATGTTCAATCATGATCGATCATGATCGGTGACTCTAGCAATACCTATACATATATCTGTCCTGGGAATTACGCAATATCTATTAATATAATCATTTTCTGTACCACACACTCAATATCATGTCCCTGAGAACACACTTCACCCCCGAACCCCCAACACGCCTGACCTACCAATTCACTTGTCTAAAATACCCTCGCTCTAGATGATGATCTCATGAAATCCCAAGTTGATATCCACTTCTAAGAGCCAAGGGTAGACCGGAATCTAGATGTTATCCAGTGGTTGAAACTCCACAGAAAACGGCTACCAAATGTTACTTTGGTGGCCCCTAGATAGCCTTTTGACTAACATTCTTGCAAAGTGTTCCATCAGAGCACCTTCGGTTGCGGGCAATATTGTTACATGAAAAAGGAAATCATAATCAGCTAAACTCAAGTATGTACGATCACTACTTGATCACTACATCAGGGTCTCCCAATTTTCTCGATCATTCGATCACGGGGTCCTCTCGATCATGATCGTGTCCATCACTAGATAGACATAATGTGTGGGATTTTGATCATCGAATTCCCACCTAATCGCCAGGTATTCCATGAAAAAGCAAAAAAGAAGATATCCACCAGCTACCATACTTCGGTGTGACACTTATAGAGACCAATTGACCGAGCTAAATATCCTCTGGTATGCCTGCACTATTATAATTCACTCTTAAGCACAAGCTACAAGAAACCGTGACATTGCAGGCCCCTGATTGGAGAAGTTAATTGGAGTGGAATCTAAATTGCCCGTAAGCACTTAGCTGTTCTCTTTGTCCCATAGCCACTTCGGGCAACGTGTGTCCTTCAAGTCACGGTTGTAATAGCGATGTGATACCAAGGTAGCAATATCAGTTGCTTTAAGTTTGTATTTCAGGCTTCCGCCAAAGAGCCTAGAGCCAGAGGAAATCTCCTCGGTGTTTATAGGCAACTATCCTAAACCGGCCTGAAGTAAGCAATATGCCCATTGTATCCCAGAGTAGTATATTAGGAGGGCGGAGAAAACTAGTTAGAGGCATATGACCGCATTTTAACAACTTCCAAAAGTTCTTGTAAATTTATCTATGTTCTGATATTCCGATGGGTTTCTTGATTTACTTCCGGTCTTACCCTATCTTATGGCCCGTCCTGGCTAGGGTTCCAATCTTAGATTTATATAGTGGGGTAACCCAAATTAAAGTAGACTTACAGGACACCATTGGCTGGGACAGTAGGTCCTAATGAAGACGCGGGATAGCGGGGGGTTCACATACTCTGTGCGCTGCACAGCGGGGAGAAAAGGCCCAAGCCTAAGCGGTTGGGTGCAATATTGAACCCCCCCAGGGATGATAAGATAAGAAAACTGCGGATCCCAACCGGGCCTTTCCAATAACAGCCACCTGCATACTCCACACTCGCTTTCATCTGCCTGGCGCGCTACAAGAGCCTCATCTTGAAGTCTTCTGTCCAATCACCCCCCCCCCCCCTCTGCGCATATAATACCTTGTAGAGGGTTCCTTAATCATACGAAATGAGATAAACTTACATTGCATATTTGGAGAGCAATGAATACAATCCCGCTATATCCTTTGAAGATATTAGGTCTGTAAAAAGCTGCTTGAGCTCAACACACCACGGATGGGAGCAAAAACTTCACTCCGAGGAGCCCGGGCCATAAGTCTCTACCAGGAACCGCGTCGTTTCCCCCTACCTCCCGCTGCTGTCAACTTCCCGCGTCGCTATATCACCGGTCAGAAGGGCGGCGGTCTATGAGGTTTACATAGCTCCCAACCGTAACAGCAAGACCTAAGCAGAGTAACCCCCTCAAAATATTCCCCAGTGCAACCGGGTAAATCAGCAAGCCTGAAAACCTGGGTTTGAGAAAGGAGCACAAATATCCCCAACGTTTCGTTCCGGTCCGCGGTTCGTGACCCACCATATATACGGTACGGGCATTTCAGCCTCGAGGAAAGCCCGCGAATAGCGACTTTGGTTTAGCCACTTCGGGATCCCCTCTGTGGGTGTTTCATGCAGAAAGCGTGCCTCCGCCGGACGGCTAGGTTACCTAGCGTGCAATATTGTATCTACGTGCGCTATGTAGGGGAAAACAAGAAGAGATGATTCGGAAACGAACTGTTAGAGCGAGAAGGACATAAACGGAGTTGGGTTCCGCGCGCTTTCATAGTCATGTCGGCCGCTGGCACATTGGCTGTGATATGGATATCGTGGGAGGTATGGGCGGTTTTACGGATGTCCTAAAGTATTGATACTGCGGGGTATCGTATCATCCGGTATGAGACATCCTTCACTCCCACGAGTGGTAATATGGTAGGATTAGGGTTGCCGGTACCTATTTGGTAAATACCGTAGGGGCGAGGAAGAGGAGGGGGGCGATCTAAAGGGAACCGGAGATCCTGTGGGAACTCCGGTAGCTTTGTAGAGAGCACCTGGAGGTAACCACGTGCTCCGGCCTAAAATATTGGCATGCGTGGTTATCATACAGGTCTTGGTGGGTTTAATGCGGTGGGCTGTCGAAATATAACAAGGTGAAGTGTCCCTTAGCACTGAGCTAGCAAAGTTCTGACAACAACCTTTTTTTCTTACTATAATTATACTGTGCTGTATCTACATCAGTGGAACAGAGTAGAGAATCAAAGAATCAAAGAAAGCGTGGAGCGCCAAAACAGCATACGCAGAGAGCAAAGCCCACCGGAACCCAAAAAATGACAGCCAGATATTGTAAAAAACTAAACCAAAATTCTTACAGCAACGGCCGCCCAGGGGTACAATATTAAATCTGAATATGGAGATAGTCATGAACTATCACTCCGTTACCCCAGTGGATACCGGAAGAACTTCCACGAGAGGCACGTGAATGGATTCTCAAAGTAGTTGGTGGGGCAAATCGCCCGGGATGTATGGGGCTGCATGGATTGTCAAGATGGAGGGAGAGGGGTAGAAATGAACGGTTTCTGCGGGAAGATGCTGCATGCTTGCGGTTGAACGAGAGAAAAAAGAGGTGGAGAGGTCCCTGGAATGTGTGCTATATATCAACGGCTGTGAGGGAAGGCTATGGGGTTTGGGACCGATGATAAGAACGAGAAGTTATATCTCGCGGGGGTTATTCAGCGGTGTGGGTTGGGGTCTCAAGCTGTCTATCAACCTCGCTACACTCTGATGGCCCCTCATAGTAGCATACGAAAGTGCTGTACGGCCCCATATGTCTGGCCACTCGGGGTTAACCTCTTTCCTGCCCAATAGCAATTTTACCACCCCCGCATGTCCATTACCGGCAGCCCATGAGATTGGTGTTTGGCCATAGTAGTCGGGCCAATCCGGGCTAACGTCCTCCCGTCTCAGCAGTAGCTCGGCCACCGCCTCATGCCCATTTGCGGCAGCCCACGAGATCGGTGTCCGACCCCACACATTGTCTGGCCCATCGGGGTTGACCTCTTCACACCCCAATAACAAGTTCACCACTCCATAGTGTCCATTCTCAGCAGCGCACAATACTGGCGATCGGCCTGATATGTCCGGTCTATGAGGGTTGATGCCGCCATGTCCTAGGAACTGCTTCACAACTGCCTCATGCCCCTTCTCCGCAGCCCATAGGATTGGTGTTTGACCACTGTCATTTGGCATGTTGGGATTGACGCCTTCCTGGGCCAGCAACAACTTTACAACAGCCTCATGCCCATTTGCGGCAGCCCACGAAATTGGTGTTCGACCCCACCCGTTGTCAGCTCGATCAAGGTCGACGTCCTCCCGCCCCACTAGCAGCTTCACCACAGCCTCATGTCCGTTCTCCGCAGCCCTCGAGATGGGTGTTTGCCCATAGTCGTCTGGCCTGTTAGGGTTGACGTCGTCCTGTCCAAGTAACAACTTCACAACCGCCTCGTGCCCATTACCGGCAGCCCGCGAGATTGGTGTTTGGCCATG
>LN890946.1:599298-613384 GCA_900010015.1 Tuber aestivum | reverse complement strand
GGTATATTACCCTAAACATTAATTTCTGGAACCTAGGTCAAACATCATATTAAAACAAATTAGTAATATACTATTAAGTAAATATTACATATGATTATACTAAATTTGATTATATAACTACAATTATATTATAATAATATGCTAGTTATAAGTTATAATAGTATTATAATAGATTATCAGAACAACTTAAAAACATTTATTTTGAAAATAATCTATGATACATTCACCTCCGACTCTGTAATCTGCCTATGGGAAGAATATCTGGTATAAACATGTCACTTGAAATCCTCTGATCCATAAACAAGATTATGACGATATGCTTCCATCATCCTGAGTGTTCTCTGATAGTATTTCCAAATCAATGTATTTGGAACTCCTGCCAAGGCATCTGGTATAGTTCTAACAAGGGCAGAAAATGTATATTCACAATTGGCCCTGGTATAAATCTTTGCTCGTCCCCAGAAATATTCAATGAAATTTAGTTCGCAATGAAAGAGAGGGTAGAAAATCACCTGATGCCCTGCTGTCTCTAAGGTCTCCTGTAACTGACACTTTTATGCCTGAAAGTCAGGCTGAGATGACAAGAGAGCTCGAGCACAACAACTAGCATTTTTTGCATTCCTGCATGCAGGATTGAGTTTCTTTTATCAGAGCCATTACCAGGTATTGAGTATTGTATTAATAACCACAGACCTGTTGGCCAAAGGTGTAACATGTTCACACCGGGGTGCTAGTCACGCTTCCGGGTACAATAGGAGTAGTGCACAAGTTGATCTACAACCTATGGGCGTACTGTACTAAGGGAGGCTCCGAGAGAAGGATATAAAGAATAAGGACTTGAAGAGGTAACCGTTCAACCAAGTATATTAGAAATACTCTGTCCGCCGAAGTCTCCTGTTCCTCTACAGAAATCAACGGTCTTTAAATACAAACTTCGTCCATGTCCTGCATGGACGGATTTCCAAATCATACTTTAATAAAACCATAAAACAAACTGAGTATCAAAGGATACATGAAACCACAAGTAAAATAAACTAAGTATCAAAGGATACTCGAAACCATAAGTAAAACAAACTGAGTATCAAAGGATACTCGAAACCACAAGTAAAACAAAACATAAAACAAATCCTAAAACCGAATGCACTGAACTCCAGTTCTGGTTACAAAAGGCCACGTTCTTGTAACACAATTCGCAGGCCTTTAAGCTGACCATTTGGTAACATGATAGACTGCTGGACTACAACATCAGGATTGTCGGGATGTTGATAGTATCCATCTTGCATCAGAACTGCATTTTTCCCCCCTGGTGTGAGGTTCATGTTGCCAACTTGTAAGGCATCAGCAGCATACTTCTGGTGGATTTTGGCATTGTCAAAGGCGAATAATCCTTGACATCCTGGAAAGGCATTTTCAAAAGCAGGTATTGCTTTCTCTGTAAGCTGCTTGTGTAACAGCTCTCCTGTCCAAACATCACCACCACATTTTAGTATCTCACACACACTTCCATCTCCCAGTCGTCCTATTGGTATTAGGAAGTCGGATACATGGAGGCCCTACCTATGTCCCTTCTTTCTTATTGGTATATTATCCTCATAGATCCAAATCTTTTTCTGACCATCATTTGAGTTAAACGTACACTTGACATGTGTAATAAATACCAAAGGTCAGATCCCAGGTTGTAGTTGGTTAGGAATCATAGCCAAATTGGCATCCCATTGAGTCAATCTCATCTTAGCGGATTCCATTTGAGGAAGAAATATGTTCATACGATAATCTTGGACATCTATCCTTTCATGTCCATCTTTGTAGATTCCCTTCTTTACTTCTCTCCAGTTCCAACCTAATTTCAGCAACTATGCAGATGCTGATCGACTAGTAAGAGCTCGCTTAATCTTGTGATGAATACCTGCAATTGAAATCATTGGCAATTGGAGATTACGTTCTGATATCTCCTTGCAATAGGTGATGCTCCAATAGTTTGTAACTGCCTGAGCGAGGCCTGCTGAATCCATACCTAATGCAAAGCATTTCCATAATTAGCTTAGAGTCAAGAACATACAATTATTATTGGTTTGAGAAATATAATACTTTCACCAGCCTGGGCCACATACTCTCTCATAGCCAATATCGTTCCTTCATCTGTCAACCAACTAGCAATCTTTGTATGCTGTCCTTGCTTGGGTGTAGGCAGTTTCCTATTTCGAATATATTCAACCTCTTGTTTTAAGATCCGATTCATAATCTACACACCCCATCCACCTACTTTTGTGACTACTATTGCCCGTTTTTTTCTAGTCTTTTTTGCTGTAATTTCAGCAGTTGGCTCACATTGCATTTCAGCTAACTTCTATTTTCTTTCTTCTTTTAGCTGTAACTTTATAAAAGTATAGAGCTGAACTGTCCAACCTAGTTGCAAGCCTATTCTGACATGAGGCTTTTTTCTTTGTGACACCTTAATTCTCCTCTTAAGCCTCTGTAAGGCAAATGTGAGAATTTCTTCCTTCATCACACTTAAAGTACTATTTAGACATGGCTAATTCAAATAGGCCTGCTGTCGCAACTGGCGTATTTGCTTAAATTACAGAATTAGCATATAGAATTAATTGATTTTTAATTTTAATAACTTTATCTCTTGATTTTCCTATCCAGCTGATAAAATCTTCAGCTTTTGATATTTCTGCTTGGAATACCAGCGACGATCGTATTCCTTCTATATACCATGAATTCGTTTTACATATCCGTTACGCTCATGTAGTCGTTCACGATATCTTTTAGTATGCTCCTTGCAAGGATAACTGGACTGTATTGTTCCTTAAACTGGCAAATCTTCCGTACTTAAAGTTACATTTTTTGCTGTCTCACTTGACAATTGCTTTTTTCTCAATCGATACTTCCGGGTTCTCTCTGCACTTGTCATTAGCCTCTTTGGTGGCAGCTAATTCTAAGTTAGGCGAATTGTAGCTGGGGCCAATAAGGTTCCTCGGAGAGTGGTCAAGAAAGCTCGTAATAATAGTAGGTATCAAAGTATAATGAATATATTAATAAGATCTCTTTTCCATTCGCTGATAGTTCTGAAAGCTAAGGATTTGTTTTTTACTTAACTTATTTGAATTCTGTTTAAGGTACAAAAGGCATATGGAGCGATAGCTATGACGCCAAAAAACCCTCCTCCCCAGCCCCAGGCTGAACGACAGAGCTAAAAAAAACCCTCTGGGGTATAAAAAACTACTCCCGTCTGAAATCCCGCCCATAAACTGCTCCACCCAATAACCCCCACCACCAAGCAACAAAAGAAAGCTAACTACCCAACAGTGAACCAAGAACCCACCCTAACCACAAGAACGAAACACCTAAAGGCAGTAACCCAAACCGAACCCCTAAGGGCCAACGATCACAACTCAAATCCATCATAGGAACCCCACAGCTATAAGACGAGGGCCGGGGGGAGGGAGCCGCAGGCCCGGACACGAAGGGTATAAGGGAAACCACCGCGAAGGCAGCGGCTGAGAAGCAAGCAGTGGAGGTGTGTGGCAGGTGTGCCAGCGACCATGTGTCCTCCGGAACATTTGACGATTGTGGCAGTAAGGTGCCAGCTTGATAGGAGGTGGTAGTATAATACCAGCCGATCCGACCGTGGAGAGGAGCCCTAAGCCAAGCAGGTGTTTTACCGCATCTCTCACGTAATCCCTTGTTCTAGGAGAGATAGCATCACTGTAGTGGAAGGGATCCCACCACCTTCCAGCCAAAAAGACCCTAAAGAGAAGAGGAGGTATAGACCCAAGTCCGTGTGCAACAGCTATCGGTTATCGCATTCGTGTCCGACTAGGCAGCCTCTTAGGGAAGCAAGAGAATAGAGAGATCGACCGAAGCCTAAAGGCTGTTCTCTCCTACTGCAACTGTAGTCCTGGCCGTCTACTGTTGGTGAAAAAGGGGTTGCCGACTGTGCCAATGCCTCAGTGAGGCGGGGTAGGAAGAGGAGAAACATTATGAAGATGAAGGACCCCAACCAGAGATGGAACCAAGAGAATCAAGAAATAAATCAGGACCTCAAGGGAGAGGGGAAGCGAGCCCACCTCCTGTAGCCAAGGCCAGATAGAGGGAGATGGGGGGGGGTGGTGGTGCTAGACAATGAAAGCTACGATAGTAATCGTAGTGTTGAGTTTTCAATCGCCGCAGGTGTAGCGGAGATGGAGGATGTTCTGAAAGCTGAGAAGGCACCTTGATATTTATATTCTGCGTCTGGGTGGTTGCGGGCTACATCTATCTTATACCAAACCATGTACCCTTTCCATTTTCCTACCCTTACTATCGTAATGGACATCTGTTTGACCCTGATAAACTTTGCGTCTTGCTCAGACTACAGTCTCCATGCATTGTTGTGTTTCCGCGAGGGCGTTCTAAACCTCTCCGACGAAAATGCATGATTCCTTCATCTCGGAGGTTTAAGTACAAGTGAGTGGTCTCGCTTCGAGCCAAATCGCTGTCTTCCTAACTCTGACTGGAGTGATCAGCTCCGTCAAGAGACTTATCAATGCATTGTTGACTTCGTAACTTGACTGCATCAACATTGAGGACTTTCCGCAACGATCGGACTAGTCAATGTCGTGGGAAAGTCCCTCAACCATAGATAGGCCTCCGGTTGGCTCTATACTATGCGAGCGTTAGACTGGGCCCCATGTCTCGTCCATATGGGTACGTCCCGATCAAACTAGTTATCTTCAAAGCTTTCTAGCTCCTAAACCAACCGACCAATTAGGTCGTAATGACTCTTATCTTAAAGAGCTGAACTTCCTCTGTGTAACACAGCAGAAATCCCTCGGTCACATCACCTCAATCTCCGTAGAAAGTTGTTTGAAGTTGAAACAAGTTTTGTTAGATAATATTTTATCGTAACAATAACTTTAGCGAGTACCAGAGTTGAACATGTGATCTTAAGAGTTTAATCACGTGACAATCCAATTGTGCTAGGAGGTCTGTGTACTGGGAAAGTCTGAGTGTTCATATGTGTAACATGGTCATGCAACAGTGGAAGGAATTAAGTCTACTTGTTGCTTTTGTTTTGCACGAAATTTTCGCACATGATCTCATGTAGTAGTACATTTCTGATCTGCTTTTAATTTGGAATTCGGTGATGCAGTATTATCCATGTTTCAGTTGTTCACCTACTTGCAGTTATATATGTTAGTATTAGCTATGAATAAATTATAAACTCTACGTTATAAATATAAAAATATGCTACTGCTCACAATTTATACAAAGTATAAATCTAGAATAAAATAGAGAGAGATGACTTACAGAAAGGTAGAAGTTGATCGTATCTGATGATGGTATTAAGAAAAAACAGATAGAACAATACTCTATTATGCTAGTTAACACATATGATATAGGTTCAAAGTTTATATTTTTTAAAGTTGATGGTATAGGGTACTATGCCCTTAGTATAGAAGAAAAAATTTGATGGGTGTTACGGTTGCCGTCACAGGAAAAATTGTCACACTTTTTCTAGAAAAGTTGGTATAGAGTTTAGTCTTCCGGAACCATACCAGGGGAGACGTTTTCGTACAAGACAGGGTTTTTTTTGCGGGCTAACCTAAATTAACTGTGCCAAAACATTATCCCTGGCGCTTGTACCAAGTCACCATCCTTACGCTTGCAAGGATCGGAAAGTTGTCTCCTGGAGTCCGCGACCCACCGCTAACTTGATACGCGCTCTAAATTACCGTAGCAATTCAGTCTGCGACCTTTATGGAAACGGCCGCGTCAGCCACGGCCAAGCCACTCGACCCCCCCAAAAGCCTCGCCGGCATGCCACAAACACCAAAGTTTACCGGTGTGAAGGGGGGATAGGTTTTAGGGTCTGGAGACGGTGTTTCTTCTGGTATTTGTGTGCACCAGACTAGGCGGTTAGGAGGATAGCTTAGCTCACAGTTCTGCACAGTGGAGGTGTGACTTTCTTTTTGTTCTTAGGATAGATGGCAACCACGGAGGAGGACGAGAGAAAAACAACCACCCCACCCCCAATAGAAAATCACCGTTTGTCTTATATTTTTGTTTCTTTTTAGCTTTGAAAATATACCACCGATCATTGGAGCACTTCTGCAATTCGTTAAGCCTCAATTTATCCAAGGGTTCATTCACTGGGAAATCCGGGGAGCTCTACTCGGTCGGACACACCATCCAACTAAGGGAGGCTTACGAGAAGCCCCCACACCGGTAGTGCTGGTGCGAGTACTGTCAGGGCATAATCAGGGATGATGGTAACAGTTGCCTAAGAACCGTGTTTGCTAGATAGTGGTTTTGATTTTTCTGAGCATGACGAAACAAGGCAATCTAGCTAGTATAGGTTGGGAAATCGGAAAAGGGGGGTAGGAGGGATAAGACAGATGAGGGAGGGCGTGGCAGCAATTGTTTTCCTAGATTCTACACACGCACCTTTAGAGAAGAATAGACGGTCTTTTTCTATAAGTTAGGCGAATCTGTTTCAGAGATTCACCTTGGAACGAGGTTGTTTTGTGTTTCTTCTGGATCTTCCTCATTGAATTCAACTTCATCGTTACTTGTGAAGTGTCTTTCTACTCATCTTTCGACCCATTCTCAGGACCTCCGGTGTGAGCAGAACCTGAAAAGACCCGAGTGTTTGTCAATCCCACAAAAGAACGCAGAGGCGAGAGAAGCCCTCACAGTACTGTACGGTATTTTCACTTTTACCGGCATACTCTTCAGGGGATTTTCATATGTGTATTCCATATTTGTATTGCGAAGGGTCACGCACCCCGTAAATACGGAGATATCCCGAGATGAAATTGAACAACAGCACCATGCCATGGTGTTTTCTTTACCGCCAGATTCTTCTCAACCTGCAAATGTGGCAGAGTGGAAAAAAGCAGAATCCCCCCACCGCGGAGAAGCGTTGTCATCTCACAGAGATTGATCTCCCGTGTTGTCGGGAAGGGCGGGGTGTAACTGAGTAAACTATGGTGGGGGTACCATACATGTACCAGAGTACGGTACTCGTACACTTGCACTGCCCAAGCGCGATCTAGGCTGCCGGAAATTTCGCTAGCACATGATCTTCGCTATCGGTACCACTTGCCCCCCTAAGGCGAATCAGCGTTTTCCTGGTACGGTGCACGAGTAAGACCAGCCGGTTTGGTGTGTTGGATCTCGCTAACCGGGCTCCGCAGTTCTGTGCAACCGGTCCCTCACAGTACGGTACTCGAGTACCAGTGCAGCACTGGGCACAGCTCTTCTTAAGTAGCGTACTCTACTTGGTGAAGGGAAAAAAGGCGAAAATAATATCATGAAAATTCGCACAGCCGAACACCCCATGTTTCAGGATTTGAGGGCTTGGTAGCAAGAGAAACTGAAACTCCCCCCGGTATCCGTACAAAATGCGGAGGTTTAGTCGGCCACCGCAAAAGCGCAGAGGAGGTTTCTCCTTTAAATGGAAATCGGATGGAAGAGAATCGCAGAGAATTTGTAACGCAAAGTGGAAAATTTCATCCACTCCGGCTAAGACTGCCAGTGGTGAAAGGAGGGTAGTCAGCATGGTTAGTTGCAATACGGAAATCTCATACAAACTACTCGTACTGTAGCCGCCCAGGCAGGGTTTTCGGATTTTTGTCATCTCCGCTCCAGCTGTGGCTCAAGGCTCTGGGAATGGTTTCCGTGCCTGTACAGTAGCGTGGCGTACAGTCGTGGGTGTTTCCGGTACTCGAGTAGCGCTGCCCCATTTGAAAAACCACCGTAAATTTCTGAGGTCACGGTAGAGATCATGCACTGTTGTGAATAAGTATATTATATGGAAACCCCCAATGGGTGTTAGTTTCTCTCGTGGCCCCGGTCCATCCACTAGTTCTGCTATGTCAGCTTCTATGTTTTTATCCACGTTTTTTATCCGGGAGTTGCCATAGTGTTTCTGTATTAGTACCAGTAGTGTAACATGGCCCAAATCCTCCGATCTAGAAGGCCCTCGCTATTAGCCTTCGGTTGAAGAAGTCAAATCTCACTTGGGAAGATACCGGTAAAACCTTCCACTCATGCACGATACGAGCTAAATTTAGCGGCTATTATCCCACACTTTATTCCCCGACCGTACGAGTAGTTTTCTCTCCCCAGACCCCGGTGAGCCACGCTGTATCCCTACTCGAGTAAGGTAGATCAGACCAATTGCCCAGCTTGGTAATCAAAATACCTGTGGCAGCCTTCGCACACCTACTGGTCCTCCGTATCAGGGTAGAAGCGGGAGTACCCGGGTCGCAACAAGTGCATGAAACAAATTATCGCTCTCACCCATCGAAGCGGGACTGTAGTTTGCCACGAGGGGGTTGTCGTTTTCACATTCAACCAAAGGATTAAGAATGTTTATGCAGGTTTCTCGAGCTGAAGCACTTTGGTGTCCCAAACGCCTTTTATGCACTTGAGTCCGGTGATCCACTTGAAACCTTCACTCTAGGGCTGATCGCGGCTTTAAACATGAATACACCTAACGCAAGAAGCCTATGGGAGTTACTCCTACCGAATAAGAAAAAGGCCCCTCGACCCGTCAAGTACTGTCATCACAATTTCGGGCACTGGTGCTGTATAGCATGTCTCTGTGTTATCTTATCAGCGTTTTAGGCACCAGTTCTAAGGGGAGCAATACTAGTTCCAGCCCTCCCGGTCGTCGAGCTAAAATTACCCTATGCCATCAGAGTCACCCATACCCTGCATTTGTGACACTTTTATAGTTCCTGCACTCCAGAACGTACACCACAGTTTTTAGTGCTTCCAAACCAATAATGGAGCCTCAACAAAGACCATTAAAATTTTAAAAAAACCACTACACAGAATTGCAAGTGGCTGCGGTGGATGTGGTGGCCTTTTTGAACCTAGCTGATATTTTTTGAAATGTCGGTATAGATTTTGCATAATCTATTTTTGGTGAGGGGAAAAAAATTTACATTAGCCGCACCTGTAAATACTTTAATAGCTGCTTTGTCATGAGTAATAACTATTTTTACTTTTAACACCTTATCATTTAGCCCTGGGATTTCTATTGTTGAAGCTTAGCAAGCCATTCTTGACCAAAAAAAAAAATGGTACAGCCATGTAACATTTCTCAAAAGCCTCATGGACATTCTAAAGTGCAGGAGCTATATTGCATTGGTATCAAGCTCATCTAATTTTTTATATGTCCTACCTTCACTTGCCAATTTTCATTTTGATTTTTTTTCTTTTTTCTCCTACTGAAAAAAAAAACTTCTATCATACCTCAAGAGGCAAGTCGCTTATTCATGCGCCGATCTGACAAGGGACGTGATTGTTTCCTCTAAAAGGTGCTTTCCGATATTACCCCGAATTCAGGAAATGTTAATTCACTTCGTTAGGTGAACAGGGTTGTGTTGTTTCCGTGTTGAAGGAGACAGTATATTCCATGACCTTACGCCCAATACTATCTCCTCTCCTCCATGCGGCGTATTCGTTGGATGGCAGCATGGTTCCTGTGCTAATTTTTTATCTCTAGATTTTGGCGACAGCAAACTGGGGACCACACCAACCACCCACCAAATTTGATGTTCCCCGCTGGTTTCTTTCGATTGTGTGTTTCGACGCGTGCTCTGTTCGCCGTCCCTCCTAGCATGGCACGGCTGGCACAACCCTGATACTGTGATGGTGTGGCGCCCTTGTTTTGTCGAAGGCACAACTTTGTCACACCTGGTCACCCGGAGCGGAGTATTTTTGAATACTTCCTCAATTCTGGATTAAATGAAACCTAAAAACGCTAGAGGCAGGGGGAGGGGGAAGGCACTACTACCTTATGTGAATCGGTTGTAGTATTGGTGGGACATCTTGCTTGAACCTTCCTAGGGCACTCTCAGACAGAACCTGGGGTATAATTAGCTGGCAGACGCATACCGAGAGGCATCGTTCCTCCCCATCCCACTTTCCCACTCCTCCCGATTAGTGTTTGGTCAGAGATACTTCCAGGTTGGGAAGGGGTTCAGTATTGCCTTGCCTTATACAGACGACTATACCCTTTCTACCAAAGGTTCCACCAGGCCTCTAGAGATCTTGGTCACATCCCCCCTGTCCGGCCCCGGGGCTGATATAAAAATTAGAAGCTTTCTTCCGACATCCTATACCAGAATGGCGGACTCTCAGTAAATACTATAGAACTACCGGCATGGTAGGTGAATGCAAATCTGTCACTGTGTCTGTGGGATAAGTATTGAGTTCCAAGTTCGAAGGAGGATTAGACCCGAGCATGAATACTTGTCATATATCAGCGGGGATTCTGTACAAGCGCGAAGGCAATACCATACCAACTAGCTGTGATACTATGGCATGAGAGTAGTAGCGGCTCACTATTGAACCAGGTCTCCTTTCTTCCTGATTATGAGTGCCCTTTACCGGTAGGGTGAGAGTCCAGGGCCGCGGTTTGCAAAGCTAATTGGCGTAAAATACAAATTTCCATTGCAGGGCTGCCTATAGTGTTTAATTCTTATCTTCTGAGGAAATCTCACATTACTGGCGGTCATACCTTATCACTCGCCAGAGTGTTGGCCGGTATTGTTGCAATATGAACGGGAAGTAGTTTAAAAGATCACTTTGAGATTATTCGTTCTACCTACAGCATCAACTAGAATAGTAGGAAAGATATAGACCATAGACTGGCTATACAACAAAGCAGTTCAGACAAGCTTCTACCACCGGGATTCCACAACAAGGAACAAAGATATTCAAAGAAAGTATACAGGAACAAAAGGAGTAATAAAGGAATAATGAAGATGTCCAAACTGGTACCCGGATTGAGTATAAAAACGCAAGCAACTGAAGTAGCATTTGAGAGGAGAAAGAAACCATATATCAACAGGTATGATATCGCACACCGCAGGAGGGGAGGTTGGATTAGGGAGAATAGGGAATTCGATGGAAATCTTTATTATTGTCATGGAGATCGTTCCGGTGCGGTAGCATACCCCTATTCCGGGGATGCTGGCACAGGCGGTGTTGAAATATTAGGGTGCACATTCGTCGTAGCGGCGCCTTTAGGTGTCACTAGTTCCGGCATCCCTTATCATGACCGTGGTATGATAGGAATCTTGCTTAACCCTCTCCCACAGGCGCTTTGAAGCCAGACACCTAAGGTGGCAACTCCCATACAAATTTTCCCGCTTCAACTCAGCCACGCGAGTAATTTTATTACGCTATCGTATGCAATTAGTATCAGGATAGCCTTGTGCCAGATCCACTCACATATTCACGGGATATGGGGGAGAGAGAGAAAGAGGGGAGGAAAGTGAATCAAGATAAAATACAGAAAACGCAGGGTCTACTCTGAGAACAGTGGTAAAGTTGGGTATTACAAAAACCAGGAAGCACCCCCTACTGGAATAGTAAGAGGGGAGCGCAACATCCCGCCTCAGCCCAAAGTATACTCGAATCGCCTTTCATGTGAGAGGTCTAAGTGGGCTCTGCAGGGACCCAGTGTGCCAGATAACTCCAAAATATCGTTCTTGGTGGATGGCGACAGCTTAGCTTGCTCAAATGTAGTATAGGAAGGAAGAATTAAAAATCTCCAGTGTCGGCCGGCGGTGGGGGGGTAGGAGTTTGGGATTTTTTATTGAATCTATGATACGCCAGTGGCTTCTTCCCGTATTAATAGCGCCGTATATACGGCTCCGGAGTGACACCGCTCTTACTACTCTAAAACAGTTTGACATTTCTGGGTCGTTCAATTCCAGCTGTAACACCTCCACACCAGCCTTCGATCAAAAGATCCAAGCGCCACCCGGAGTTGTAAAACATATGATACCGTTGGCAAACTACCGGGATTGCAGACGTAATTCCTTAAAACCCATGGACTGAGCAATGCGACTACCTAATACCTCATAACCACCAGCCTTTTCCTACCCCTATGCATTAGCAGTGTGCAACATGTGAGCAGACTTGCAATAGTTTAACATGTTGAAGTAATGAGTGATAGTGTGTCGTGGTTGGTCATGGAAGGAAAGTGGAAGGATAAGGTTGTTTGCGGGAGTGGCAGGAGTGTTTGCGGGATTCAGCAGTAGGATAGATTTGTTTGAAGGCTGGAAGCGGATTTCACAGATATGTCTTTCCTTTGTTATTACGGATGTGAACAGAGGAGTTTGGACATGAAGGGAATGTGAGAGATGGGTGTAGTGGTTTATGGAGAGGTTAGATTGCATTGATGTTTTCCTTATACACCTGGCATTACCGATTAGCTAGAGCAGAGTAGCACGAGACAATGTACGCACCTTTCTTAGTGATCCCACCACAGATATTCTCTTTACAGTTCCGTTCTATTAGCACTGCGCATTCTGGTAGCAACCACCATCACAACATAACAGAGTCTTGGTCGTAATCCATGGGCTCTTTGCTGCCTCCGAGCCAAACACCGGTAGCCCGTAAGGCATGGAGAAGGAATATTTTTAGCGTCAAGTACAACCGTCCAAAATCCTCCTCGCCTCTCTAAAGGAAGATACTGGTCGACCATTGAAGTACCTCGGCTTAGGTAGAAGGAATTGGGTGGGCGGACCATTATTTGTCCCCATTACAGCCAACACGTGTCTACAGAATTCCGTGGGTCTAGTGTCCTAGCGATTATACTTTTGCCATACTGTGCCGGCCGGCACTGCCCGACGGTCTTGGCGTTGGAAGTTCCGGAGGAGGGAACTCGGGGTCCGCCTTCGCCACGCCAGTGGCGTAACAGACTGTGAGCAAGCCCACTGCCTCCTGTACCCCACGGGGAATACCGTTTACTCCCCCCTGCCTCGGGATCCTCGGCGTAGATGGACTGTGTATTAGATTATGATACCAGTTTTTCCAGTTGTTGTTTCAGTAGGGTTAGGGCTCAATTCATCAATTGTGCTCCGGCGCACGGGGGAAG
The DNA here is from genome assembly GCA_900010015.1 of Tuber aestivum. Lineage (NCBI taxonomy): Eukaryota > Fungi > Ascomycota > Pezizomycetes > Pezizales > Tuberaceae > Tuber > Tuber aestivum. The sequence goes on along the minus strand of LN890946.1, from coordinate 600,492 downwards.
ACGGGTCGGGATTACGAAGCATAGGGAATCTCGATTGGTCAACAGAGATAACCACATCTGTCCCAATCCGGAATACTGGGCAGTAAGCATAACCTTAATAAAATTTTGGATAGCATTCATTGAAGAAACCTGTCTAAATATGATAGGCTGAAGCGTTCATCACCACGACGAGATTAAAGGCCACGACGATAATTCTTTTGCTCATTATAGGTACACTATATCTATGCAAAATAGTGCCTAACATACATCCATATTTATGCGATAGAATGGGGGAAGAAAGAAAGTGAAGGGGACAAATTTATCATACACAGAGAGCCAAATTTATTAGAACCCGGACAATATTACAGACCTGGACAGTATGGAAAATTGAGCAAAACCTCTGGCAGAAATAGTAACGAGAGGTGCAGCACCTCACCTCAATTTTTATACGAAATCCGAAAATAGGAGGGGTCAAAGTCCGTTATTCTAGCAACCCAGTAGGTGCCAAAGTGCTATGAGTGAGAGATTCCTAAATGTGTTCTCACGGGACTTGGTGTGGCAGGCTGCCACGGAGATGCGATGCTCGATGGGAACGTGAAAGGGGAAGAGCTGGGAGAGCACGGATTTCAGGAAGACGTTATCAGACGCCCGTGAAATCAAAAAGAGTACAAGGAGGTGACGCAACTGCCGGAATGGATGTACCAACGACAGCGGTAGGAAAGCTGAGAAGCTCAGGGCCTGAAGATAAGAAGGAAGAATTAGATTTCTTCGGGATTAATTGGCGATCGGGGGGGGGGTTTTGAGGTCATTTATTAGATTTATGATGCGCCGATTGCCCTTGTTTGTAGCATACAAAAGGGTAGTAATGCCCGAGTTGTCCGGCGTGTGGGGGTTGGCATCTTCCCTTCCCATTAACAGCTTCACCACCGCCTCATGTCCATTTTCGGCAGCCCACGAGATTGGTGTTCGGTCATCGCTGTCTGGCCTATCAGGGCTGACGTCTTCCCGCCCCAATAACAGCCTCACCACCGCCTCATGCCCATACTAACCAGCCAGCGAGATTCGTGTTCGGCGCTGGAGGCGGACTGGCCTATCGGGGTTGACGTCTTCCCGTCCCAATAACAGCTTCACCACTGCCTCATGTCCATTCTTGGCAGCCAAGGAGATTGGTCTTCGGCCCTGGCGGTCTGGCCTATCGGGGTTCGACGTCTTCCC
>LN890946.1:582290-598063 GCA_900010015.1 Tuber aestivum | reverse complement strand
CAGCTTCACCACTGCCTCATGTCCATTCATGGCAGCCAGCAAGATTGGTGTCCGGCCATACCGGGTGTCCGGCGTATCGGGGTTGATGTCTTCCCGGCCCAATAGCAACATCACCACTTCCTCATGTCCATTCCCGGCAGCCCAGGAGATTGGTGTTCGGCCCCGCCTGGTGTCCGACCTGTCGGGGTTGACGTCTCCCCGTCCCAATAACAGCTTCACCACTTCCTCATTTCCATTCATGGCAGCCCATGCGAGCGGTGCAGTACCCGTATCATCTGTACAATTTATATCCACACCGCTTGTCTCTATCAAAGCCCTCGCAACCTCAACCAGCCCGAAATAGGAGGCACAGTGCAATCCATTAAACTTGGAAAAATCTATACCCCACGGGAGTGAATATCGGCCGAACGTGTGCTCCAGGAGTGCTTTACTTGACATATGATCTTTGTAGTGGCTAAAGAGCTCTAGCGCAAGCGCTTTCCCTTGACTCGATGGTTCCTTCTTCATGTGGATTCCCCAGTATAAAGAAGAATACCCAAGGAAGGAAATATGTTGGTCGCTCCGAGAGTAGGTGGCCGAAAGGGCCATTACTTGCTGTGAGTTCAGGTATGTCAAGCAAGTCTCAGCAATTGTCGCGTGAGGGCTGTGGAAGATGTCTGGGCGACCGATCAGATATTCTTGGAGCGTGAAATGAATCAGTCGAACGGTTGCCCCTTCTTTATCCACCACAACAAGCCCTTGGCAGCAGCTCAACACCGTCCGGATTGAGGAAGAATTTTCGGCATTGTGATCCGTCGATCCCACCTCGACCGCTAAAGCTTGACACAGCTCCTCCACCCGCAGCGGCCGTTCCGAATGGCATATCCACATCAGAGCAGCCATTCCGAGTCTTGGCCTCTGACCAGTTTGTGCCCTAATACGGCCTAATGTTGCCCCGTACGCATCTTCCAATCCCAGCCCATTAGCCATTACCCTAAGCTTTTCTCGCCGCCGGTGAATGGTGGTCTCCTGTAAAACCGAATCAAGGTTCAGAGAGACTAACAAAAACCTGCATATATACATCTGTCAGCGGATATCCAGGCCATGATTTCCCTTAAGCCTATTCTACTTACATCTCTGATACAGTTTCTGGGATCTTCTTCAAAATTTCTGCCTCTAACCTCTCGTCCATCTCGTCCGGGGTTGTGTCTTCTACAAGTTTGGTGCGGATGTATTGAATGAGGTCAGCTTTTCGTGGGCTTATCGATAAAATTTCTACTGCCCCGGGGAGATGACTTTCCACCTCCCCATCCACATGCGGTCTCCCGGTCATGAACACTCGAGTGGTAGGAGACACTTTCATGATGTCCCTAAGCGACAGAAGGATCTTTGCCCGGTCTGCCGGAGCGCATTCATCTAGAGCATCGAGGCAGTAAAACGAGGGCCGCGAAGAGGAGAGACTCCCCAAAAGCTTGACTATCTCGGGGAGTTGTAGTAGCCGGCCGCCGATGACCTTTTTCTGTTTCTCAAACGCGTCTATTATTCCTTCGGGTATTCGCTTATAACCACCAGCAACCTGTTTTAGTAGAGCGCCCAACATACTAGTTGCGGACTGCTCTTTTTGAGCCGCAAAGTCGAAATAGAAACACCCTACTGCAATGTCCTCCTCCCCGGCCTCATTGCACAAGGTATCGATCACCAGTGAACTAAAATTGCAACCTGTCAGAAAAGATATCCTTACTTTATTCTTTCTCTCCCATATCACGCCCCTTACCTGATGAAAGTCTTGCCAACCCCTGGATTTCCGCCGCAAAATATGGCTGCCTTCTGTGATCCACCCTGACCATCACCCCTGCGCCAGCTCCGATATTGCTCTGTCCGCAGAACCCAGTGGCCAATGTTTTCAACACGTTGCGTTTGAATGCCATGATGCCGTAAATGGGGTTCAAGAGGCGACAACCAAGCCAGGATTTCGGACCGGTCATCGGTGACAGTAACATTATTAGTGTTGAAGCTGTTGTTGTTCTTGTTAAAAGCGTTGGTGTTATGATTATTGGAGCCAGAGGCGTTAAAAGAGTTGTTATATCGCGCGAAATCAGGTCTATGAGGGGGGTCGGTAATAAAACTGGGATCTTGAGACATCTTTTCTGTTCTTCGCTCTTCGGAATGCTGTAAAGGCTAGACTGGTGGTGGTGTTGAGTGGTAGAATTTGAAGGCTGAAGAAAAGCGGGGTTCATGGCCATCCCCCTACCCCTTGGGTGTCGAATCATCTTTCCCCAACCTTGTGAAACCAACACCACCACTATATACCCTACGGATGTGGCGGAATCAGCCACCTCATTTCAGTATTGTCTCTTTGGTGACGGACAAGCGGATTTAACCGGAGGGTCTATTCCAGCTCTCTGAGAAGGATTAAGTCCTCCGAGCGATAGGCGGTCTTAACAACCGTAATAAGTCAACCGACTTCTTAAGGGTAGAGCTCTTGGTGAGTGGCGGCTGTTTTCACTAGGATGATAATTTAGGCCCCGTTTGGCTCGAGCCGTGCACCAATCCAAAACGCATTTTAAATTGACAGAGTATTCGGGATGCCATCGTCTGGTTTTGCAAATTAAAAAAGCGCTTCAGAAAATACCAATTAGAGAGATCAAGATTAAATATTTAATTAAATTTATAGTTTATATACCATCAAGTAACATGCTAGGAAGGAATAATATTATGCCAAATGCTGAGGGAGTTCATTGTTCTAAACGAGTTTTGCATAGTGGTCAGATGGACTGTTTGGCAAACTACTAGGGTAGCCAATAAACCCTTGGATCAATCATCCTCCCTTAGCCCTGTGAAACTGAGAACCCGTTTTGTGGCTGCAGTGTGATGGCGCTGGCCGGTTGAAACAGCCACTCAACCTCTTCCTAATCATGGATGCACAAATTTCAATTATCGGGTTCCTCCCTGGGGAAGCTCTGCAGAAGTATGATACAAGGCACAACGATAAGCCATCTGAACAATTGTAGCGCTTGAATAAAGGTCCTAAAACTAGGCCCCCTCGAAGAGAGAGGGATCTGGCTACTAAGTTATGGCTATCGATCCCCCGCAATGGGGTGTTACTTAAGTTACCCAAATCGGAAGTGCGAGGCGATCATTCCTGGCGACGGTGCAGTCCATTAGATTAAGGGCAGAATACACCAGTTTGCGCCTCCTTAGAGCAAGAATTGTTCTCACAAAAAACGGTACAAGATTACAGGGCCCCTCGGTCGTATCGAGCGCGGTTGATGGAGAGATTATTTTTGTGGTAAGTCAAGTTCCTTGAGCTCAAGCACCAGTCAGAGAAGTATAATTGTCTCTCACAAACGGTGCCTGGGTATAAATATCCTTCGATAAATCAATCGCCATTCAGAACTGGAGGCTGTCGAGAATGGAGGACGGAGAAGCATCACAAAGTTCCCCCCTTTTTCTTTTCCTCCAGTCTACGAGTACTTGAGTGCGACGGGTTTGTCCTACGACGCTTTTTTTTTTCTGCAGGAACGCCAGCACGGGCACCCCTTAGAGCCCCACCTTTGTCCTCCCCTTGACTTAGCTAGAACCCTTGGCTTGGTTCCGGGGCTTGTACGCATTCGCACAATTTTTGCAGCGGCTTCCTACGGCGGTGGGATGGGTGGGCACGATGGATGCTCTTACTCCCCTGACCGGATGGATCGTTATCAACATTGATCCAACCCACACTTGTAATACCAAACCGCTGCATTCACAATCACGGGATATGAAAGCTCCCCCGCCTGTGCCCCGGCCGGGCACACAAATGTGGGGTTCATACCCTCCAACCAGATTGAGAGCGCTGTTTTTACCGCTTTGTGCAAAATTCGATACTCTAAACCCTTCAATTCTGCAAGTAACCTTGCTATCTTAGCCTGCAATCACTGAATCTAAGCCCGGCCCGGGGGTGTAAACCCTTCCACTAAGCTAGCAAGACTTTTAGAGCAAAGGTGCTCAGGTATTCGCCCCATTCGGGTAGGTGCTATAGAATACCTATTGCTATAGTGTCTAAATACTGTAATATTTTGGGCGAATATTTCAAGGAGGACATAGTAAAAGAGCATCCATATCGTGTGTATGGCTATCCATTACAGAAGGAACCATCCTGATTTGCCTTTCTTTCTACTGGTTAACTCTTGGGTGCTGGGGGAACGGCCCAGAGAGTGTGTAGAGTAGCGTCTCTTGATGCATGTGCGGAATTGGAAAGGCGAGGAATGGGCTGTAAGATCCCGGGATTTCACGCGTGGGCTTACACTGCCACTTGGGGTAGCCTAGTTAAGGATCAGGGGTTGGACTTTGAGTTGAGCCTGTAATGCAGATAGCACCTTAGCTAAAAAGGACTAGAGGGCTTCAGAAAAAGCTCCTCTTTGTTGGAGGCTTCCCTGGGTTGACCGCTTGCGATCGACAGAATACTCATACTCCCGGAATTGCTCTCAGTCTCTACGTAGTCATGCATCATCACTCGATATGCCTTGCCGACAGTTTTTTGGAAATTGTGATTGATCAAACGGTAATGCCAATGATTACTACGAGGGTTTTACGGAACCGGAGGAGGATAGTGAGAAAAGAGAGAGAATCGAATTGAGCTTAGTGGCTAAGAGGTAGGAGAAAGGGGAAAGAGCGAGGAAAAGGGACTGGTGTGAGTTGGTGGGAAGTTGATCTTGGATGCGGATTGATTGCCGTGAGAGTTGTTCTAAGAGGAAGAAAAGAAGCAAAAAAGAGAAAGCAAATATGGGGCGCAGACCTGGGTGCCGAGTCTCAGAGCTACATGTAGAGTCGCGTATACCCGCGAATTTTCACAGCGTTTGTACGTATTCCCTTCCATATATTCGACACAGTTCTCCCACGCGGTTGTCAACTTTTGAGGATGATCATCTATAAGCTGAGGATGCTACTCGGTAACGCTTTGGGTTTCCCTTTTTTTTTAGCTTTCCCAATTTCCACAGGTTCTACTGGAAAGGGTTTTCCGTCCCCTATCTTTAGCTGGCAGGGGTCTGGTTAGTTTTCGTGTTATTTGCAGTTCTCTCTTGTTGTGGAATTAGAGCACACTACCGGCGCCGAAGGAGACGAAATCCAACTTAGAAGGGAACCGCTAACAAGAGTCAAACTTTACTCGCAAGACCGATAGGCGACCGACGCCTTCACATACACAAAAAAGTTTCTAGAATAGGTTCATACAGGTCCGGGTGGCGAAAAGAGCAGAAGAAAAAGGAAATCGCAGCTTTCGTCACTGTTATCATCTCCAAGTCCTTCGTCTGAGTTCCCGTTTGCTCCAGTCCCGCTCACGACACATCAGCGACAGAGAAAGGAACAGAAAAGGGGATGAAATCGCTTTTATCTCTCTCCGGTGCACACCCTTCTGCGCCTAGTCACCACAATACCACAACTGAACAAACAAAACCTAACTAACCTAACGGCATACGACTCAGGGCATACGCGAAAAAGACAGACACATTTTCGTCCCCACAGTAATGTCCCGGCATCAGAACACAAAAGGCTGGTTATATAAAGTTTTTATAGCCGTGGTAATTATATCTAAAGGTCCGGGGTACTGTACATGTATGGTGAAAACAAAACCTAAGGATCTCCCAAACAAATAACAAGCAGACGGGAAGGACTAACGATACCCTTCTTCTGCCGTGAGGTATTGCAGATGTTACAGTACCTATCCCATAGGCATGCCCACGCTAGTGGCCTCATATGAAATGTGGTTTTCAATAGGGTGGCTGCTGTTTGAGAGGGAAATGGAGGTTGTATTAAGTATTAGTAGTCGTTCTCTGTAGGTATTTCCTCACTCTCATTCTCTTTTGCTTTACAATTACCCCTGCCTCGTCCATGCATGCGGATGTCGAACGCTCATTTTTGATTGTTGGCCAGTCGGTTCGGAAGCAACAGCAAGACCGGCCCACTGCCGGACCTTCTGCTACGCGGTCACGGTTGGGCGTGTTTCGAGTTTCCAGCACTTCTCTATGGTCGCTGTTCCTCATTTTGTTCTACTTGCAATCTGATAAAACTCCCGGGTTGGTAAAATTTTATCACGAGATTGAGGTTTGTGAGGGCCGCGCTACCCTCCACCGTGTGAGCAACACACAGGACCAATAATTTTGTTAACAGGAACCACTAGGAACGTAATTGTTTAAAAGCCCACTTCTGGGAAGCGGGTAAGGCTCGGCTGCTTGAATGTGTCTCCTAGTCGGAGACTCACCATCTCCACGGTTCACCATCGTCAAAGATCCGGCTGACAAGTTCCTAGTAGCGCACTTCATGAACCGCGCCCGGGTCTCCTGGGTAAAATACTAGCATACTGTCCTTGACGTAGTGGGCTAAGTTACGGGCAATGCTTACCAGGTTACTGGGTCGTGCTGTGCTGTATTGGGGTGGCGATGTGCTTACGAGGGGAGGTGAGCACGGGCCGGGCTATCAGACAGTCACCGGTGGTAGGGATTTAAATTCCGGACATGAAACTACCACTACCACGAGGTCTTCGGCGGAGGGATAAGATTATACGACACTGGCGCAGGCTATCTAGAACGCCGGCTAGCGGGAATAGGGTTGATGGGTGGCTTGGATGCGTATTCATTGATGCAACCTGGCCAAATACCGCCCACTAAAGCATTCATAATCGCGGTGAGAGTGGGAAGCCCTGACCACTATCTCTTCCGCTTATGATAAGTATACTATATCTATATAAGTTTGTATCTAAGCTGAATCTATATTGGCGGGAAGGAAGATAGAAGGGAAAGATAAAATGAAAAATAGAAGTGAAGGAGGGTAAAATACACAGACAGGGCAAAATCCTGAGGAACCCAGAGTGCGCGACAGAGCCAGATCCAATGAAAAATTAGGACAAACCCCGCACAGCAATGGTGATGTAGGAGCGGAACAACCCACATCTACTTGTGTTATACAAAATTTGAGCAGATGAAGAGGAAGGTTAGGGCAATTATTACCCTTGCGGATAGCGAATCGCCATTAGTGAGACACATCTAAATGGGCTCTCCAGAGACCCGGTGTCGGAAATGAGACTTAAAATATACAATCTTCACAGGGGGCGCCACGAAACGGGGAGGGTGACGAACAGGGACCCTTAACTGGTAAACCTTTGGTTATCCTAGTTTGACGAATTTACTTTTGCCCATGCAATACCCTTGTTCGTCACCGGCAGGGTTTCGTCACGCCCCCAGTGGGGACTGGAGCGCTTGGTAGATGTCAGGAGCAAAGGGAGGAAGAGGGAGATATCTAGGAGAAGGTATCGGATGCCTAGGGTAGAATGAGAGCCAAAAGAGGTGGTGAGGCCGACTGAATGTATATGTCGGGGGTGGCGCCTGGAACGCGGGAACCTTGGAGCTCAGAGACAGGGAGGAAGAGTTAGGTCTCTTCAGAATCAGTGGGTGGTGGGGGGAATGGCTTTGAACCCTTTTAGTAGACTTGCGACACGCTGGTGTTTGCGTGCTAAGGCATACGAGAGGGGGGTACGACCATAGTTGTCCGGCTTGTAGGGGTTGACGTCTGCCCGTCCCAATAACAGCTTCACAATTGCCTCATGTCCATTCCCGGCAGCCAAGGAGATTGGTGTTCGGCCATACTCGGTATCCAGCCTATCGGGGTTGACGTCTTCCCGTCCCAATAACAGCTCCACCACCGCCTCATGTCCATTACTGACAGCCAGAAAGAGTGGTGTTTGGTCATAACAGGTGTCCGGCCTATCGGGGTTGACGTCTCCCCGTCCCAATAACAGCTTCACCACTGCCTCATGTCCATTCACAGCAGCAAAGGAGATTGGTGTTCGGCCCCATATGGTTTCTGGCCTATCGGGGTTAACGTCTCCCCGTCCCAATAAGAGCTTCACCACTGTCTCATGTCCATTCTTGGCAGCCAAGGAGATTGGTGTTTGGCCCTGGTAGATGTCTGGCCTATTGGGGTTGACGTCTCCCCGTCCCAATAACAGCTTCACCACTGCCTCATGTCCATTCTCGGCAGCCAAGGAGATTGGTGTTTGGCCCCACCTGGTGTCCGCCCCATCGGGGTTCACGTCTCCCCGTCCCAATAACAGCTTCACCACTTCCTCATTTCCATTCATGGCAGCCCATGCGAGCGGTGCAGTACCCGTATCATCTGTACCATTTATATCCACACCGCTTGTCTCTATCAAAGCCCTCGCAACCTCAACCAGCCCGAAATAGGAGGCACAGTGCAGTCTATTAAACTTGGAAAAATCTATACCCGACGGGAGTGAATATCGGCCGAACGTGTGCTCCAGGAGTAGTTTAATTGATATATGATGCCCGTAGTGGCTAAAGAGCTCTAGTGCAAGCGCATTCCCTTGATTCGAGGGTTCCTTCTTCATGTGGTTTCCCCAGTATAAAGAAGAATACCCCAGGAAGGAAATATGTTGGTCGCTCAGAGAGTGGCTGCCCGAAAGGGCCATTACTTGCCGCGAGTTCAGGTACGTCAAGCAAGTCTCCGCAATTGTCGCGTGAGGGCTGTGAAAAATGTCTGGGCGACCCATCAGATATTCTTGGAGCGTGAAATGAATCAGTCGAACGGTTGATCCTTCTTTGTCCACCACAACAAGCCCTTGGCAGCAGCTCAACACCGTCCGGATTGAGGAGGAGTTTTCGGCATTGTAATCCGTCGATCCAACTTCGACCGCTAAAGCCTGACACAGCTCCTCCGCCCGGAGTGGCCGTTCCGAATGGCATATCCACATCAGAGCAGCCATTCCGAGTCTTGACCTCTGGCCACCCTGTGCTCTGATACGGCCTAATGTTGCCCCGTACGCATCTTCCAATCCCAGCCCATCAGCCATCACCCTAAGCTTTTCTCGCCGCCGGTGAATGGTGGTCTCCTGTAAAACCGAATCAAGGTTCAGAGAGACTAACAGAAATCTTCATATATATATCTGTCAGCAGATATCCTAGCCATGATTTCCATTAAGCTCATTCGACTTACACCTCCGAGACAGTTTCCGGAATCTTCTTCAAAATCTCCGCCTCCAATCTCTCGTCCATCTCGTCCGAGGTTATGTCTTCTACAAGCTTGGCGCGGATGTATTGAATAATGTCATCCTTTCGTGGGCTTATCGATAAAATTTCTGCCGCCCCGGGGAGATGCCTTGCCACCTCCCCATCCACATGCGGTCTCCCGGTTATGAACACTCGGGTAGCGGGGGACGTTTTCATGACTTCCCTGAGTGAGAGAAGGATCTTTACCCGATCTGCCGGAGCGCATTCATCTAGGGCGTCGAGGCAGAAAAATGTGGGCCGTGAAGAGGAGAGACTCCCTAGCAGCTTGACAATCTCTGGAAGTTGCAGCAACCGGCCACCTATGACTGTTTTCTGCTCCTGGAATGCATCTATTATTCCTTTGGGTATTTGCTTATAACCACCAGCAACCTGTTTTAGTAGAGCACCCAACATACTAGTTGCGGACTGCTCCTTCTGAGCCGCAAAGTCGAAATAGAAACATGCCACTGCAATATCCTCCCTCCTGGCCTCGCTGCACAAGGTATCTATTACCAGTGAACTATGATTGCAACTTGTCAGAGAGGATACCCTTCCCGTTCTTTCTCTCTCCCAAATCGGGCCTCCTACCTGATAAAAGTCTTACCAACCCCGGGATTTCCATAGCAAAATATGACCGCCTTCTGTGATCCACCTTCATCACCGCCACCACGGCGCCAGCTCCTGTATTGCTCGGTCCGCAAAAGCCAGTCGCCGATATTTTCAACACGGCGTGTTTGAACGCCGTGATGCCGGACGCGTGGCTCGAGAGGTGACAGCCAAGTCAGGATTTCAGACCGGTCGTCGGTATGTGTAACATTAGTGTTGAAGCAGTTGTTGTTCCTGTTAAAAGCGTTGTTATTATGGTTATTGGAGCCGCAGGTATTAAAAGAGTTGTTGTTATATCCTGCAAAATCATGTTTATGAGGATCTTGGGACATCTTTTCTGTTCTTTATTCTTCGGAGTGCTAAAAAGGATAGGCTGCTGGCGTGCGATGGTTTTGGATGATAGAATTCGAGAGGTGAAGAAAAGCGGGGCAAGAAGCCGTCTCCCTAATCCTGCCAAGGTGGCAGCATCCACCACCCCTGGTTGCTCACAAGCTCGCATGCGAGGGCACTCTAGAAAATGCTCGCTATCTCAAAGATGATGACAGCTCGGTGATAAATTATTACATGCAATGGGAAAAATATCCGGCAAAATACCCATTTCATGAATTAAAGGCTTCTAAATCCCGAGGTTCTGAATCCCATCATTGCCTACTATATCCTGATCCTCTGGAGTGCCTTCGGTTGCGAGCTTGTGAGCCACCATATGGCGGTGGGTGTCACCACCTTGGCACGATGACCTAGTCTTAGCGCTTTGTCCAATCAATCTCTCCCTTGTGAAACCAACATCGCCCCTGTGGCTAGCGCACCCTCCGTAGGTGCCGGAATCAGCCACCCTATTACGTCCTTAGTCACGGATGAGTCCGTTCCAGCTTCTGTAAGATCTGTCAGTATTGGATACTCGAGCAGATAAGCGACCTCAACAAATACCCCCGTGCTCTAGTTACGATAGGAAGACTTTGCAGAAGATCTCATTCCACACCCGCCCAAGTGGCTATTACCATTAACTCAAAGCACTCGCTTAATGCCATTTCACCCTTACTAAGATCGCAAAAGATAGGAAAGATATCTCCATTGGGGATTCCCGGCAGAGCCATAAGCGTCGCGCTCCTGACTTCCGACCCTTATTCGCACCCCTTTGTGAAACATCCCCGGAACCCACTATTTTTACTATTCATTAAGACACATGATGTTTCTAAATCAGCGCCCAAGCTTGTAGTACTTGTACTTGCAGTGGTGGTATGAGGGAGGGGATAGTGAAGAGGCCGCGCGGTGGAGAACAACGGGCGGGGCCAAACAGCTGGCGGTAAACGCACAATTTGGTAGGGGAGTTAGTTGTCTCCACCTGCTCTTGATCCCCTCTACGAGAAATTTCAACCAATTCCAGAAGGATCTGGAACTCCTGTTGCCAAGACCAGCAGGCTTGGTGCCGTGGCTTCGGGATAATATACTGTACTGTACTGTACCGTAGACCAGTGTTGAAATCCGTGGACATTCGCCAGACTGCTCTAGTCACGCCTTCCCGTGAATAAAAAGTCGCAAAGCGCTCAAAGAATTTCTTCTGTTTATCATACATGCGATAACTTGGGCCTTGAGTTTTGAAAACGGGAACTCATTGAGAGAGCTGGCGGGCTAGCCCCAGTATCTGTGCGTTTTTGGAATTGGTGGAGACTGGAGACTCGGAAGTATCCGCCGATGAAGCTATTCACCATCTTGCATTGCCGGATGTCTGCGTGTGCTGATGCATCAATACCGGCGCTCTATCCAGTTGCCTACTGAACTGCAAGCACTTTTGACGTTTGGCTATATATTCATCGGTGGAGTGGGAGATACTGCAGAAGTATGATAGGAGAGCGTGATACTCATGTAGAAGGATTCCACAACTAGCAGGTATGCACAGCCCTGTTCACACTGGACTAGGCGAGTAAGCTTGGTGTCGATAAAATTGCCACCGGGGGACCGGAATTGGTATTGTTTCCAGGCTGCGGGTGAAAAGAGACGGCGCAATGGAACTTGTGTTATGTATACTAGCGCCCGGAACCGAATCGATAGTCCTTGATAGGGCACAGGGCTTGCTTTCTTTCTTGTTAGAGAGAAGGCATTCAGAAGGGTTCCCTTTGTTTGGTATACCTAGGACACGTATCAGGGGGGGTTGGCTGGATGAGTCTTAGCTGTGATTTCTCAATTTTCGATATTAACATAATAATTATTATAGGGCCGTTAGCGCAAATTTAGAAAACTTTTTCCGACAGTCTGTTAGGGAGGGATGGGCTTTTTCACATATACTATGGAGCTTTGTATTAAGTTAGCCATTCCAAATAGTCCTAACTTTGATGCAAGGAAAGATCAGGATTCAGCTCCCATGCGCTCGAGAACTAGTAGCAGAGATAGTCGTCAGTTACAAACGGTACGCAAGTAGCAGGACCCCTCGATAAACCAATATTCATTAGTAACCCATAGCCATGGGTGGTTGATGACAGAAAAAGATTACAAAGTCAAATTTTTTTTACTACCCCGCAAGAGTGCAGCGAATTTTCATACACTTGTTTTTTCTGTAGGACCGACCGCAAAGCTCCCCCCTCCCGGAGAGTCTCCTTTGCCTACCCCTGACCTCAGTACTGCCTGACCTGGTCAAAGCCATTGAGTTGCTTCTGGAGATTGTACACATGGACATAGTTTCGACACAGGCCCCGTGCGCTATTGGGATGGGTGGGCTTGACAGACGCTCTTAATCCATAAACGGATGGATCGTCAACATTTATCCAACGCACACTTGTAATGCCAAATCACTCCCTTTACAATTGCAGATTCGCATGGATGGGAAAGTAGTTCTACTGGACTCTGGCCGTGCCCGGACGAGGGGTTCATACCCTCCAACACTATTGATACCGCCGTTTTTACCACTCCCTACAAGACTTGATATTTCTAGTATCATACCGTCCTGTGCTGTACACCAAAGCAATTCTACACCTTTTCCTGTGGTTGATTATTCTGGGAGTATGCTGGGTGTCATCTCTCGATGCATGTACGGGAGCGGAAAGGTGAGGAGCGGGATGTGAGACATTGGGACTTCAGATGCCGACTTACGGTGCTATTCGGGGTATTATAGTCTGGGGAAGGCGTGGAGGTTGCTCTGAGTTTCCTCAGGTGCAGATGGCGCGTTATTCTGAACAGCCTAGTGGGCTTCCCCAACAGCTCCCGTGAATTAGCGGCTTTCCCAGACCGGCTCCTTCTAATATATTGGATATTCATACTCCTATAAATTACTTTCGCGCTATCTATCTTGCACTTGCTAAACGGGCAGCATTGATCTTTAACCTGTCAGCTGGAAAGCAATAGGAAAACCGACCTCATCACCGCGCCTTCCATTGCTCGATATCTCGCCGGGCTGTGTCTCGTTTCCCGCTTACCCGCAATGTAATTGATCTCCCGTATTGGGAAACTTTCAGACAGAGATGGGGATGTGTGAGGTTACACAACCCCTTGCAGTGTGAGCAACACAGAAGCCTAATAGTCTCCCGATACCCCCGGAGTACTAATAGCGAGAATCTACGGCGCAATATATTTCCCTCTTTCTCATTCGCCGCAAGTTTGAGGTTAGAATTTACTTCGTCAAAATGAATGTGATACACCTAGAGGTGAAGTCAAGACTCAGTGGGACCAGGGAATACTTTTGGAAATTTTGATAGCTTGATAGAGATCTTGCGGGCGTGATAGCATGCTCACACCTAGGATTCCGGCCGGTAAGAACAAGGTTAATAGAAACTTTGGCAGTGCATTTACCGCGGCGGCCCTGTCCAAATGTGCTTTGTCAAGGCATTCAGCGTCCCAAGGAGAGTAAGAAATTTCAACAATCAACACCCCACCCATACTAGTAATATACTGCCTCTATATACCCAGGTGTCTAACGTAGATCTATTTTGGTGGGACGGAAGGGAATAATGAAATAAAAGAAAGAGAAGTGAACAGAGGTGAAATACACAAGGGACACAATCATTTGGAATTCGAACATGTAAGAGAGCTAGATGTTATGAAGAACTGGGAGAAACATCCCTCAGCAATATTAGCCCGGGGGCGCAATACCCCATCTCCACTCGCATTATACCGGGTTTGAATATATGAGGGAGGGATCTGGGGCCATTATTCAGGAACCGGGGCAGATAGTTGGGAGAATTCTGTGGAGATAGTTAACAGGGTTCTCTGGGGACCAGGTGACAAATTAGACGTAAGATATGCTGCTTGGTGGATAGTGAAAGCAAGAGGGGAGGGGAGGAAGAGCGACAATATCTGGGAGACAGTATCGGACGCTTCGGGGTGTAAGGGGAACCAAAAGAGGTGGTGAGGCCGACGGAATCTATGTGTCCGGGGTACCTCGTTGGAGGCTAGAATATTTACAGCTCAAAGAAAGAGGGGGGCATTAAATAGCCCCACCTGGTGTCTGGCATGTCGGAATTGATCTCTTCCCGCCCCAATAATAGTCTCACCACTGCCTCATGTCTACTCCCGGCGGCCAACCAGATTGGTGTTAGGCTAAACACGGTGTCCGGCCTATCGGTGTTGACACCTCCCCGTGGCCCCTCAAGTGAGGAAGTGACTTGCCCAAGGCCACTACTGCCGTTCCAATTAGCCGGACGCTACCTCCCGCCCTCTCCAAGGTCTAGGTAGACTTGGCCAGAACCTTTTTAGGGAAAATTAGTGGCATAAGAAAATAGCAACCTCGTTTGTCTTACTTCTAACTGATGATGATAGCAGATGTACAAGTAAAACATTAACAGCAGTGAGATCCTTTCCGGATTACGACAACCAGCTCCGGAATTCCACACATGTTTAGATTTCTCTGCACACTTCCATCATAACGGGGGGAAGACATAATAATAGAATTGTCTCACAATCATCTAAACTCTTAAGGATTCTCGATAGTCTACTACGTTCCCGTTGCTTCTCGACTGAACCATAGCCTTACACAACTGCAACTTAGCACACCTGTATAATTTGGTATCTATTGTGGATCTATGTCCGCGAGGGGCAGAAAATAGGAAAAGGAAATAAAGAAAGCGAAATAAACAGGTAAATTACATATGGGGTAAAATGTATCGGAACTCGGATGATATGCTGGAACGGGTTGTTACGAAAAGCTAGGACAAACATCTGGCGGTAGCAGGAATCGGGGAGCACAACACGCTACCGACACTTGCGTTATGAGAAAATAAACATAAGGAGAAAGCCCCAGGTAGTTACCTAAGCACTAGGGTGGACAACGAATAGCCTGTAAGGAGAAGCACTGAAATGGGTTCTCCAGGAATTTGGTGACAAATCAGCCCGAAACGGGCCGCTCGTTGGATGGTAGATGGTGAAGGTCAGAAGGGGGAGGGGAGGAAGAGCGGTGGTACCTGGGGGATGGCATCGGACGCTTCGGGGTGGGGTAAGAGCTAAGAGAGGTGGTGGGGCCATCGGGATATGTCCACGGTACCCCCTGGGGGGTGTGGAGCTTAGGGCGCAAAGATAAAGGAACATTTAATCTCTTCGTGATCAGTTGGCCGTAGGGGAATGTCCCCAAGCCCTTTCATTTGGTCCGCGAGACGCTGGCGGTTGTATTGTGAAATATGCGGGGGGGCGGTAAAGCCATATCAGTCTCGCGTATCTGGGCCGACGTCTTCCCGTCCCAATAACAGATTCACAACTACCTCATGTCCATTCTCGGCGGCCAAAAAAACTGGTGTTGGCCGAAGGTGTCCGGCCTATCACGGTTGACGTCTTCCCGTCCCAATAACAGCTTTACCACTGCCTCATGTCCATTCCTAGCAGCCAACAAGATCGGTGTTTGGCCCCGTTCGGTGTCCGGCATATCGGGGTTGACGTCTTCCCGTGTCAATAACAGCTTCACCACTGCCTCATGTCCATTGCAGGAAGCCCAGGAGATCGGTGCCCGGCCTGCCTCAGTATCCGCTCTATCAGGGTTGACGTCTTCCCGTCCCAATAACAGCTTCACCACTGCCTCATGTCCATTCTCGGCAGCCAAGGAGATTGGTGTTTGGCCCCCCCAGGTGTTCGGTCTATCGGGGTTGACGTCTTCCAGTCCCAATAACAACTTCACCACTGCCCCATGTCCATTCCCGGCAGCCCAGGAGATTGGTGTTCGGCCATACAGGGCGTCCG
>LN890946.1:559258-581221 GCA_900010015.1 Tuber aestivum | reverse complement strand
CGGCCTATCAGGGTTGACGCCTTTCCGTCCCAATAACAGCTTCACCACTGCCTCATGTCCATTCTCGGCAGCCAAGGAGATTGGTGTTTGGCCCCCCCAGGTGTCCGGCCTTTCGGGGTCGACGTCTTCCAGGCCCAATAACAGCTTCACCACTGCCCCATGTCCATTCCCGGCAGCCCAGGAGATTGGTGTTTGGCCCCGTTCGGTGTCCGGCCTATTGGGGTTCACGTCTTCCAGTCCCAACAACAGCTCCACTACTGCCTCATGTCCATTTCTAGAAGCCCATATGAGCGGCGTACTACCCGTATCATCCATTCCGTTTATATCCACGCCATCTATCTCTGTCAAACCCTTTACAACCTCAACAAGCCCGAATATAGATGCACAGTGTAGCCCAGTGAACTTAGAAAAGTCCGTGCCATTAGTAATAAAATATTGACCGGTGATGTGCTTCAAGAGTAGCTAAACTGATACATGACGTTTGTAGTGGCTAAAGAGTTTCAGTGCAAGCATTTTCCCATGACACGAGAACTCCCTTTTCATGTGGGCTCCCCAGTATAGGGCAGAATATTCAAGGAGGGGTGTTTCTTGAGTGTTCCAGGACTGGGCGACTGAAAGAGCCATAACCTGCTGCGAATTCAGATATGTCAGGCAGGTCTCTGCAATTGTCCTGTGAGGGTTCTGGAAAAGACCGGAATAACTGGTTAGATACTCTTGGAGCGTGTAGTGAATCAATCGAACAGTTGAACCTTCCTTATCTATCACCAGAAGTCCTTGGCAGCAACCCAGCACCGTCCGGATAGAGGGAACGTTGTTAGCATTGTAATCCGTGCACCCGATCTCGACCGCTAAAGCTTGACACAACTCCTCCTCTCGTAGAGGCCGTTCTGAATGGCAGATCCACATTAAAGCCGCTGTCCCTAGTTTTGATTTCTGGCCACCCTGTACCTTGATCCTACTTAAAGTTGCACCGTAGGCATCTTCGAGGCTCGAGACATCCGTCAATATCCTAAGCCTTTCCCGCCGTCGATGAATCGTGGTCTCCTGCAGAATGGCGTCGAGATTCAGACAGACTAGAAGGAGTCTGGGTATGCATCTGTCAGCAATGCTCCCCGTATACCCAATCCTACTTACATCTCTGATACTGTATCCGGAATCTTCTCCACAATTTCCGCCTCCAATCCCTTATCCATCTCGTCCGGAGCTGTGTCTTCTGCGATCCTGGCGTTAATGTACTGAATGATGTCATCCTGGCGTGGACTTATCAACAGAAATGCTGCCCTCCCAGGAAGATGCCTTTCCACCTCGCCACGGACATGTGGTCTCCCGGTAATAAAGACGCGAGTCATTGGTGACATTTTAACGATGTCCCTGAGTGAGAAGAGCACCTTGGTTCGATCAACCGCAGCGCATTCGTCTAGAGCGTCAAGGCAGAAATATGCGTGCCGCGAAGATGATAGGTTTCCTAGTAGTTTGACGATTTCGGGAAGCTGCAACCTACGACCACCGATAGCTTTTTTATGCTCCCGAAACGCATCCACTACCTCCTGCGGAACCTGCTCTAAACCACTGACAACCTGTTTCAGGAGAGCGCCCAAGGTACTCGCCGTAGACTGCTCCTTTTGGGCCGCAAAATCGAAGTAGAAACATGCCACGGCGATATCTTCCTTCCGAGCCTCATCACACAAGCTATCTATTACTAGTGAACTAGAATTCCAACTCGTTAGAAAAGCTCCTGCGCTGCCTTTCCATCCCCATTATGGAGTCTCTTACCTAATGTAGGTCTTGCCGACCCCCGGACTGCCGTAGCAAAATATGGCCGCCTTCTGCGATTCTCCTTGACTACCGCCGTGGCCGCTGCGCCAGTTTCGAAATTGGTCTGTCCGGAGAAGCCAGTCGCCCACATTCTCAACTCGGCGTGTTTGAATGCCATAATGTCGTAAGTTAGGCTCGAGAGGTGATAACCAAGTCAGGATTTCGGACCGGTCATCGGTGACGGTGATGGTTGTATGTGTGTTGAAGCAGTTCTTGTTCTGGTTAAGAAAGTTGGTATTATGATTCAGGGAGCCGGTGGTATTGAAAGAGTTGCTATTATATCCTCCGAGACCAGGGACCTTGGGGATAAAACTAGGATCCTGTGATAATCCTTCTGTCTTTCGCCTTTTAGATGGTGGGGTGGACATTGCGGCGCTAGGTGATAGAGTTCTAGAGCTGAAGGAAAGCGGGGTTTACAGTCTTCACTGGGGCCGTGACGAAACTGGGCGGGTGACGAACAGGGTTATTTTATGGCCAAAAAGTGAATTCGTTAACGTAGGGTAACAGGAAATTTACCTGTTAAGGATCCCTGTTCGTCACCCGCCCAGTTTCGACACGGCCCCAGTAAAGACTGTACTAGCATCACCATTCCCCAGCCTGGTTGATGGACACGACACCTCGTCCCATGACCTTACTAAATCTTGTGAAACCGGCAGCATGCCTGTGGCTAGAGTAGGGTAGGTGGCGGAAACAGCCACTCCTCCCCTCCTTGGTCTCGGACAATCTAATTTCAGTTTTAGGATCCCTTGCATTTCGCCTTTGTGTGCTCTGACTGAAGGACGAAATGCCCGGCATGATAACCACATGACTAACCGTAACAAGCGAACCATGTTCCCTTCTCAAAAGCAGGGCCACCTCTTGGAAAAAGTTAGGAAAATTTTCACTACCGGTACCCTACAATTATTAACACGACCCCCCGCATCCCGGAAGCGGGAGCGGGTACTGTACTAGCTGCCAAGTTTGCAAGCGATTAGCGAGCAATTACAAGTGCCAGTACCGTACAGACAAAGAGTAGACACAACCATACAAGTACCACCGCTGCACCAGATAGACCTGTTCGAGTGCGCGCGTCGGCTTACCCTAGACGCACTCAAAACGCCTCACCCCGTCACGGTTCCGGCCATTTTGCCCGTAAGCCCGATTCCGACCCGGACCTCATACGGCGGCTCCATGCGCAAACTTGACAGAAACCTTTAACGAACAAACCTTCAACATTCTAGTAAGTTACCGGTAAGCCACTTGCGCAATCTGGTGTTACCTTCGCTGCCATCGCACAGCTCCCGGAATTTCCGGCTACCGGTAGGGAATTTCGCGACCAGGAAAATGGGATTCCTCCACTATCACCACGATGATACATCTCCCATTAACCGAGGCCCTTGTCACAATTAAGGGTGCGTCTGGCTGTCCGCGAGTTCAGAAAATGCTAAAACCGCAAAACGCAAGTCGTACCCTGCAATTGTTATCCCAAGTTAGCATAATCCACACAGATAAAAGCCAAGGCACTGGGTCTGGTCAACCCTTGTTAAAGCTAAGAAATGCACCCTGTCCATTCCCATCATATCCGGTATTATGAAAAAAGCAAACGGAAAAAAAGCTACTTAAAACAAAATAAAAAGAATATTGAGAGAATACTGACATCTGGTCTCGGATACCTATTTTTCTAATTTTTTTAGTACCTATTATCGAAAGTCACACTGGTGTTGTGATGACTTGATACTTGGAAGATTTTTCATTGTGATTTTATAAACAACAGGTTTTCCCTATTTTTTGGAAACCTTGGTTTTGGGCTCGTTATCGCAGTGACTTGAAAAGCGTCTCTGCGTCAACCAGACATGCCACTCTAAAGCAAAATAGAATTATTCTGCAAATCTCTACAATCAGGCTCAAAACGAAGGTTTGGCATGATAACCAGACGCACCCTAAGCGACATCACAGCCAGCGGTAGCGGGCCAATGACCCCGTTAGGCGAGTAGGGAGGTGCCAAACTTTCTAAGGCTAGTGGATGAGTGCCTGCTAGAGCCTCATCAAGATAACGAGACTATGAGTGGCTTCTTCCCCCAACACTCAAAGCTGAAAAGAGGAGCAAAGCGGGAGAACGTGGGCCCCTCGTTAAGGTGTGCGAAGTGAGGCTGGAGGGGTTTGAAGCACGGCCTCGGTAGGCTGATCCTCCCGGGTTTCCTCCTAAAACGCGAAAGTTTAGCTAGTCACTTCAAAGGTGCGCCAGTAATAAGATGGAAGAGGGTTATAGGGAACTTGACATGGGATTGCCAATTTTTTTTCGCCCCGCCGAGGATTGACAGCAAGTAAACAATGCAAGCTGGTACTGTACCGTTGCCATGCGGGAATCCGATCCGATACCCGAGCAGACTGTTGAAAAAGCGGGCGATTTTTAATCTGTGCCAAGATGTACTCCACTAGGGGGTGGGCATAAGTGAGGAGAGAGAAAAGAGTCAGGATAGAGAAAGAACTCAGAAATTCGAGTACTGCACAGTACACAAAAGTCTGCCGGTTGGTCACTATGAGAGGGTCCGCAATGGTAATATTATTGTATCACGCACGTCCAGTTCCCCAGCGTGCGCCTCCCCTTTCATGTATTTGCTACTAGACCTCAAACATCCCTCCAGTTTAAGAAGATGCGAGCCGATTACCTATGCCCCGTAATCCAACAATGGAAGTGATAATTTTCTTTATGAGGTGAATAACACTTGTACCCTATAACTCCAAACACACCGGGAGATCTCGGCACTGGGCCCCTCAAATCACCCCCAGATCTCCGGTTCCTGGCAAAAAGATTTCCAGAAAGCTCCCCTGAATTTCCGCAGCGAGTACCGGTACGCTAGAATCGCTTTCTTCTTGGCATGCAGGATTACTTGGAGGCGCACAACAGTTACCAGGAGAAATTTTTTATTTTTAAACGTCGGATCGGCGAAGGCTATGGCAACAGCGAAACGAACGAATGACGCACTGTGAAACTAAACGAAGAACTGGTGAAACACCGCAACCACGAAACGAAACGCTAAGCTCTCTCACACGGAACCATCGCACAACTCACGAGCGGGGAAGAGACTCTTCACTTCGCCTTACTCTCACTATCGTGTGCACAACTGACTAACGGTGAAGACAGGAGTATATATCAACCACAATCCTTCCAGGTACGTATCCCACCTACTGGCAAAAAAAAGCTAACAAAGGAAAAGACAAACTTCCACTTGCCCATGGCCTCCGGACATCCAATACCCCGCGCATCAATCTCCCCAACTTTCCACCACCCTTTGCGCCTTTCCTTACAGCCTTCCCGCTGTCCTTCCAGCGGGTTGAATTGCTCCAAAACTCTTGCGCATTCCCGTGGCCAAAGGACTTTCCAGAAAAAAAGCCAAACTGTGCCCGAGGCCATAGTGCGCCTGAAACCATAACGCGTTCTTAGAGACTATGCGAACAAACAGACTACCATGAGAGCATGCCGAGCACCACCTCGCGATTTCCGGCGTTTATTCTAGGCCTTTATCCTCACGCACTTGTCTGATACACCCACCGGAAGGGGGGGGGTACGGGCCAGGGGGAGGGTACAACGAGCCGCTCTACCAGACCCGACCTTTTCCCGATAGACGTATGATATGACTCTGTTGCTCGCCGATCCCTCAGCGGGTCGTCCTCTCCCCTATATTACGGACCTACAGTACTGACCTTAGGCAGCATAGCCACGCTCGCACCCTTCAGTACTCGCCAAACCCAAGGCTCAATCACCCAGGGCATTGTCGCCATTGGGAACACGGTAATTAGACTCTTTTGATAGCATGATCCCAACAGCGAGATATGGGGGAGCAAGTGCAGTGAGGTAGAGAGATGTATGGAGATCCATGTAGGTGGCCGAGAGGGCCGAAAGTGTGAGCCCTTATTTGGTGATATGATGTTTTTGCTTGTTTGTTTGTTTTTAGGATGAACAGCCCTCTGTAGGAATGGCTGTCATCCTTGCACTTTGTATTTAGTCTTCTTTCGGTGCTTTGGGGAGAAGACACGAACGACTCCTCTCACTTCACCTTCGGTTCCATCCACATCGTGATTTCTCACCTGCGCTGCGCAAAGCCTCGCCATCATCTTTCACCAGCCCCGATGGTAGAAGAGTTATGTTGATAACCACCTCTCGCGAATCAAAAAAAATATTCCTAGCTAGTCTCCCTAGGGGGCTGAGGCGCTACGAGGGGGAAATTGAACTTTTTATAAGTAAGCTCCGGCAGAGCGGTTGCTTGTATCATACATAGGCTAAGGTCGGCTCAGTAGAATTTTTGTCCGACCCAACAGCAGCATCACCCAACGTCACTCGGACACCTAATAATTTGAGCAGATATGTTCGGTGCTAAATCAACTGAAAGAAAAAAACCCCCCGCAGCGGTGAAAGAGGGAAACTACCAGTGGGCGGTGTGAGTCAATTGTGTCGCTGAGAGCATTCGCCGCTTTAAACTCGGCGGTGGGGCGCTTGGCTCAAGGTTCCCACAACTTGGGGCATAATAAACCGACATATAAAGGATAGTATCCTTTCCTCTTGTGCTATCATCGCTTTTATTATCATTATTATTGATCTTTGGTTGGAGATATCGCCGTGCCCTGTAGATACCCGCAACTACCTCACCTCTTACATGTCACCACTTACTACCTTAATTTTCACCACGCTTTTTTTTTTTTCTCTCTCGATCAAGTGTTTGTCTAGTTTAGCGTGTTAGAGTGTTTGTGTAGAATCTAGAGGCCCTTCCTCCGAGTACTATACCAGTGGGGTGGCTTTTTCCCCAATTTGTCTTGGATCAACCTCTCCACCCAACTATTTCAAATATAGCCCTCCCGTCTACGGGTTACAGATTAAGCTCTAAAGGCAATAGCGCTCTGTGGTTAAGTCTCAATCGTTATCACACCAGAAACCTTTGTCGTACCTTCTCTACCATATCAGCCAGTGTTCAGCGCAAGAGAGGGCGAAATACCTACTAACTATGACACCCAGGCATGCTGGGCGTGTAGACCAACTCATTGGACTAAACTTACCCTCATCTAGGTTACCTCCGTTTAAACTTTGATGTGCACAGGGACAATGCAGGACTCGGCTCGACAACGAGGATTGGAGTGAAGTACGAATTCCGCTTGAACAGCTAAATTTACCTACTAGGGAGCACAGCTACTAGTTGAACACGCCAACGTCTGTCAACGAATCACTCCATACGGTCTCGCTTACCCCGCGGCAAATGTCTTATCTCTTTCTATTGCTTTCTGATAGCCCTCATATCCTTTGCAGCTCGCCCCCCCCCCTCCCCCCTACGGGTTTCCTCTCTCGGTAAAAGGTACCTCGGTCCTCACAAAAGGTTATTAGTTCGCATCGCATCCGTTGGGGGTCCGAACGCGATGGTGATGAGGAAACTTGGGTTTGTACAATAAATTGGCATCCGGCATGAAATGTAGATAAGCACGCCAACTTGGAGAATTTTAGTTATAAGTTCCCATCGAGACCTACGCCACTCCCTCCAGCTCATCCCAAGATTGGCTCCTCGTATTTGGGGGAAAAACATATATTTGTGAGGTTATATCAATTCCTATCCAGATATCTTCCCTGGGATCTGTATTTCGTCGGGGGGTGCTAATGCTTTCACTAATGCCGTCGGAGAAGCGAGAGTGTGCGGTATGATACGATGTGAGGATTTGCTCGCATTCTCACACACCATTTTGGGAGAGTTAGGGTTTTCTTCACAGGTTCCGCTCCACCGCGAGAAGATGACGCCAGTGTTGGGGAGACTGGGGGATCCTGTGGGAGTCTTGAAAGCTCTGTGGAGACCCTTGGAATGGGCACTGATACTACCATCCCAAATGCTAGCGGGCGGAACACCGGTATGGTTTTCGGATGTGCAAGAATTCCCGCGGCCATCCGGATATCGCGAGTCGATGTATTGCTCATTATCGCAGGGGTAAATGTCCCAAGTCTTGTTGCGGTACGACCAAGATGGTGCGTAATATCTCTGTAGCCTACTAGCTTATTTAACATGAATCTAGATTCGTAAGGCATATGTGAGAAGGAAGGAAAGAGCGAAAGGGGGTAAGGTAAGCTTAGAGAACAGAAAAAGATAAATTACATGGAAAGGTATTGAAAAATATTAGGCCCAACTTCCCGCTAGAACTGCAATCCGAGAGTACAACACCCCTTTTCCACCAAATCGTACCAAATTTGGCTATTCAAAGAGTCATGGGGAGTTACACAATTTCTGAGTAGGCAGTTAAGCGCTTTCCGTGAGTTGTGCGAAGGATTCCTAGGGGACTGCCTGAGACATAATAATGGTGAGATAGGGTGCTCGCTGGGTTATTAGGACAAAATGGAAAGGGTAGAAAGGGCAGTGAAAGCTACAAGAGGTTGTCGGAAGGATGCGGGATCGGACAAGAGCCAAATGGGGTTGTGAGGCCGCCGAAGTGTGTACGATAACATCAAGTAACTTGATATTCCGTGCCGCCACTAGGAAAGGGGTGAAGCGTAGAGTAGGAAGATAGGTAGGGAGGATTACATCTCTGGGGGCTTAATGGGAGGTGCGGGTAGGGTCTTCAAGCTTTTCATTAACTTTGAGAGGTGTGGAACCCCGCCGGTAGCCGCGTACGAGAGTGAGGTAAAACCCCATCTATCTGGCCTGTCAGGGTTGACGTTTTCCTGGTCGCGCAATAGCTTCACTATAGCATCTTGCCCATTCATGGCTGCTAAAGAGATCGGTGTTCGGCCCCATTTGTCTAGCCCATCGGGGTCGACGTCTTCCCGCCGCAACAGCAGCTTCACAACTCCCTCGCGCCCCTTCTCGGCAGCCCAGGAGATTGGCGTTTGGCCCCACCCATTGTCCGGCATATCGGGCTTGATGTCTTTACATCCTAGTAAAAGCGTTACTACCGCCTCGCGACCATTCCTGGCAGCCCACGAGAGTGGCGTTCGGCCGTTATTGTCTGGCCGATCGGGGTTAATGTCCTTCTGTTCCAGTAGCAGTTTTACCACTGCCGCATGACCGTGCTCGGCAGCCAACGAGATTAGTGTTTGGCCACGATGGTCTTGCTTACCGGTCTCCACGCCCCTGCATTGCAAGAGCAATGACACCACTGCCTCACGTCCGTTCCTGGCAGCCCATGAAATTGGCGTTCGGTTCCAAAGGTCCAGCTTATTGGGATTGACGTCTTCTCGTCCCAGTAGTAGCTTCACCACTACCTCATGTCCATTCTCCGCAGCACGAGAGAGGGGTGTTTGACGCCTGAAGTCTTGCTGATCGGGGTTGACCCCTCCGCACCCTAGTAACCATGCCACCACTGTCTCATGTCCATTCTTGGCAGCCCACATGATCGGTGTTTGGCTGCTGTAGTCTAGCTGATTGGGGTTGACATCTCTCCTTCCCAGTAACAGCTTCACCACTGCCTCATGTCCATTCCCAGCGGCCCATGAGAGTGGTGCTCGCTCACGGGGGTTTGACAAATCAGGCGTGATGTTTTCTCGCTCAAGTAACAGCTTTACCGCTCCCTCGTGCCCATTTCTGGAGGCCCATGCGAGTGGTGTAGCGCCCATGCCATCCATTCCATTTATCTTGATGCCATCCATCTCTGTCAAGGCCCTCACAAGCTCAACGAGTCCAAACATAGACGCACAGTGCAGTCTCGTGAAATTGTGAACGCCCAAACTAGATTCAAGGGAGTATCGACTCTTTGCGTGCTCCAGGAGTAGTTTAATTGATATGTGGCGCTCGTAGTGTCTGAAGAGATCTAGTGCAAGTGTTTCCCCGCCCAATAAGGGATCTTTTTCTATGTGGGTTACCCAGTATAGGGCAGAATATTCGAGGAAGGGTGGGTATGGAGTGCTCTGAAAGTCGGAGGCCGAAAGGGCTATCACCTGCGGCGAATTCAGATATGTCAAGCAGGTCTTTGCAATTTCGGAGTGTGGGTTCCGGAAAAGGCCAGGAAGACTGGTAAGATACCCTTGGAGTGTGGGGTGAACTAGTCGAACAGTCAACTCCTTCTCATCCACCACCACAAATCCCTGGCAGCAGCTTAGCACCGTCCGGATAGTGGAAACATTTTCCCCATTGCCATCCGTCGATCCCATTTCAACAGCCAGAGCCCGACACAGCTCCTCGGCCCCTAGTGGCCTTTCTGAATGAGATATCCACATCAAAGCAGACATCCCGAGTCTTGACCTCTCACCTCCCTCTGCCCTGATCCGACCTAACGTTGCACCGTAGGCATCATCCAGATCCCTCCTATCTGCCATTGCCCCGAGCCTCTCCCGCCGCCGGTGGATGGTAGTCTCCTCCAGAACTGCATCGAGCTTCAGAGAGACTAAGTGAAACCTAGATATATCTCTGGTTAGCGGATACCTTGGGCAGGATTCCCCATCCATAGGATCTCACTCACATCTCCGAGCTTGTCCCAAGAATTTCCTTCTCAATTTCTGCCCCCAATCTCTCATCCATCTCCTCCGAAGTTGCGTCTTCTGCAAGTTTTGTGCGGACGTATTGGGTAACGTCATTCTTTAAGGGACTTATCGATACAACTTCTACTCCCCCGAGGAGGTGGTTATCTACCTCTCCGCAGACGTGCGGTCTCCCGGTTAGGAACACTCGAGTGGTTGTGGACATTTTGGCGATGTCCCGGAATGCAAAAAGGATCTTGGCCCTCTCTGCTGCAGCACATTCGTCTAGGGCATCGAGGCAGAAAAATGTACGCTGCGAGGACGACAAGCTCCCCAACAGCTCCACAATCTCTGAAAGTTGTAGTCTCCGGCCACCGATGACCTTTTTCTGCTTCCCAAACGCATCCGTTATTTGATCGGGGATTTTCTCAAAACCATTGACAACTTGTTTCAGCAGAGCACCCAAGACGTTCACCGCGGATTGCTTTCCCTGGTCCGCAAATTGGAAGTAGAAACACGCCAGCGCCATATCCTCCCCAGCCCCACCAGCCTCATCACATAAGGTATCTATCACCAGCGAGCTAAAATTGCAACTTTTTAGAAGATATACCCGGCATTTCTCCTTCTTGAGCGTCTTACCTGATGTAAGTCTTGCCAACCCCTGGGTTGCCAGAGCAAAATATGGCCACCTTCTGCCATTCACCTTGGCCATCGCCATTCCGCCAGTTTATAAATTGTTCTGTTTTCAGCAGCCAGTCCCCCACGGTTCTAACCCGGCGTGTTTGAAGGTTATTATGCTGCAGGTGTATTTCGAGAGGCGACAACCAAGTTAGGATTTCAGATCGTTCATAGATGACGGCAATGTTGTTCGAAACTTTAGAGTTATCGCTTTCATCAGCGTCGCAACAATTGCTCTCGTTGTTGCTGTCGTTTTGAATAGAGTTGGTGGGATTCTTTGGGGAGACGCAAGCAGGACCGGGAAGCCACCTTGCAATAAAAGGAAGCCACCTTACAACAAAAGAGTCTTGAGACATACTGTAGAGGACAGGTTGATGGGCCATAGTGGCATTTTGCGATCGGATTGCCGTGAGCTGGGTTTATAAATCTTGCCCAGCGGGGTCGATGAATAGGCCTCCTGACAAGAGAAGTTGTCACCCCACCAGGCCCTCAACATAAAATGCCAGTTGATAGCGGGCACCCGCTCAGTGCCTCCAGTGGGCACGGCCAAGCACACTGAATCGGGGGCCGCCTAAATTGGTCGTTTCCAGGCTGTAAACAAACCAGGTCTCAAAAGCTCAAAGACAACAGATAGCGCAAAGTAGGAACCAAACCCGCCTGATGTCCATGATACCGTGCATGGGTAGGGTTGTTCCTCCTCTTGGGCTGTTAGATCGACCCAATGCAGACTTTTCCAAAGGCACCAGCATGCCAGGTATGGACGACTTTTTCTATTTAAACCTTATAACTTTCTTGTTCTTTTATTTCCATCCTATTTTCAGGCCGTGAACGGCATACTGCACTCTCGAACAATTTCGCTACACTGGTTACCCACAAAACCCCCCAGGCTCGGAGTATAGTACCGGCGCATACTAACCTTAATTATCATCTTGGTTGTTCCCGTTTTCCACGGCCCCTGGACCCCAGTGCCCAGAAGTGCACTTAGAAAGGGCTCGAACGACGTGTTTTCAGGACCCCAGGAGCCAGCCCTCTAACACGGTCTTCAAACCTCGCTAAATCAGGCCTCCTCCCCCAGTGGGTGCACTACCGGGTTAGCTTCAACTAGCTGGTCACACCGGAAGCACTACCACTCGCCAGTATCAGTCATTCCGTTTTCACCACGCCGGACACGAAGATTCCTACGACTCAAGGCTAGGCCGTAGGGAACAAGGCTTTCGAAACTTGGCCTATCCAAATGAGGTATGGCTTCAGGTGCGTATCTTACTAGAATAGGCTACAAGTATCAGGAGTCCAAAGGCGGCCGGGGCACGAGCCTACGATACCTCCGAGAGGTGAGATCTACTGTGGAGTGTACCCTATCATAACATAAAGTTCCTAGAGACCGGACAGGGTATTTTCGCTAACTGGGCAATTGCGAAAGAATAGGGGGGCCATCGAATAGTTATTGTTAACCGATACGGGAAGAAACAGCCATTCCATTTTTCCCCGATCGGGCGCATGCGGGGTCCGTTGGGCGCGCGGGGGCCCTTCCAGTCCAGGCCATACACGATAGTGTAATTAAACAAGATGGACATAATCTCTTTATACCTCGATTGAGTAGATGGTCACCAACTCTAACACAAAGCGCTCTCGTACCGGCGGGTGACCTTCCTTGCTGCAAATATGATATTAGAAATGTATTTCCCAGGATCCCCTACTTGGCTCTAGATTCCTGGTTCATACAGCCCACCCTCGTCGACACCGCCGCCTAAACCACTTCCTGGAGGTCAGTATATTACTACTCCTCCGGGTATTTAATATTCCTATATCCCTCGATTCAAGCATTAGGCTACTGCACCAGCCTCCGATAGAAAAATCATTGACTTCCCCGGAGGTGCAAAATCTTCCGTTTACCAGCGGACATAAATGGTGTAAATAAAAAAAAATAAAAAGCCACAGACCGATCAAAACCACCACGCACCATATCTACCCTCACCTCCCTCTCACCCCTACCGCCCGGGCATTGTGGATCACGTAAGTGAAATAGCCGCCGTCTCCAAGGGCGTTCGTCACAGGCCGCGTCGACATGTAGAGCCATATATGACAATCGATGAGTGAGACCATAGGAGCTCGCGCCAGAATACTAGCTTTTGCAAGAAGGAACGCCTTTCTCCCAGAAGGATGATAGGCAAGAATCCGCATTCCCACACCTTGGGCGTTATCATATCGTTCGCCCCTACTTGGTCGTCATGGCACCGGAGTCACCCATATCCACTAGTATGCCTCGTGAGTGAAAGGTACCGTAACTTTCAAAGCTGCATGGACTAAAAAACTGAAGAGCCAGTAGTGGAGGAAAGTAGAAGGCATTTTCCGGTAGTGTGAGTTGTCACGTCACCAAGGGCAGCACAATTCTTAACCCCCACTTGGGGGGGAGCTTGGCCTCGCCATTGCCGCACGGGGTCGCGGGAAACTGGCAACCTAAAGTACTAGGACAAAAGGGAGCGTCCGATGCCCTTTTTACACCGAAAGTGCCCATCTTCACCACCCTCTCTCATCACGCAATGTCTATGAGAACCTGTGCAAATTTGTCCATGCATTAGTAAACCTGTAGATAACATGAGAAATATCACAGAATCCTTAAACATTACAAAGCGACGGAGAAAAGGCTGTCCAAGTTCCCGGCACCGGTTGCCACGTACCCCCTTGTATGGAGCCCCATATAAAAATTTAGGTCACTTTCACGCTGGTTGATGCAATCATGAACAATGAAGACAGCTTTGATTCCTTTCGCTTCTACTTGTAGAGGTTGGAATAGATGGTCATTCCCTAGCTGATGAAATGATTTGAAGTGCTTTCATATCAGCAGCGTTGAGAATTGTCTGTTTAAAAATGTCTATTTTTGGTGTGAAAAGGGCATCAGACGATCCCTTCCGCCCCCGCACTGTACATATACAAGTAGATCATGTAGTATGTCTCTTCCATTTTCCTTCACCCCCCTCTCTTTTTCCTTTTTCCTTTTTCCTTTCCTTCCCCCCAAGCAGTCCTTGGCTGGAGCCATCATTGATTATGCTAAGTTGAAGTGTTTATCCTGGTTTCCATTATACTTCTGTATCTCTTGGCCCATTGTCTCCTGGTTTATGGGATTGGTATAACTCTCGGAGGCACCTTTACAACAGACAGTACTATACTAGCAGGCATGCCTTTTATTCACGTCGTAGAGCTATGTGTACCGTTAGCCACAGCAAAAACTGCCCCAACTCAATAGGAGGAAGAGTTGGGCTGCAGTTCCAATAAGGCTTGGGATCTTACTGCCCGATTTGTCACAATATTCATATCATACCCGAAATCTTGCTCTTATCGAGACCCACCAACCACCATATCAACAAGGATGCCGTGCAAAGAGCGCGCGCAATGCCTAACGCGTGCGATACCGTTGCACGGCACTCGTACAAGCTCGCCGACCTGACACAACATTCTTCTGATGCGTATTATTGTTGTTTGGGGTTTGCCTCTTCAGATATCATTTCGGATTTAAAAGTGCCGCAGGGCCCGTTGAAAATGGCCCACAACCTAAATGAAATAAAAAATTATGATCGTAAATTTGTATGTTGAAGCAAATTCTTTTAGAAGTGCCAACATTTCAACACGGTATCATACTTTCTTACATGAGGGCAATCTAACCGATCAGAGCCTCATTTCGTTAGTGGTTGAGCCGTAGTGGTAGCCGCCCTTCCACAGCGTACAAATAACTGAAATCGTTCCACAAGGTATACCCTGCTTTACCTAAGCACCGCTCTGTCATTGGAGGCCTTCCCTTAGAGAACGAAAATCCTGATCGAAGGCTGTCCTGGTGGGAAAAGCACTCCTGGCCTAAATTTCCAGCCTGCTCGTTCTGGGTACTGTATCACACGGAAAAAAAAATTAAAAATGAGCGCGCGCATATGAGGCCTATAATCGTTAGCATGAAGTGATTTTCCATAGAGTAACATTCCGGAGTACCCAATCATAGTTCGTCGGTTTTCCATTCAGCCTATCGGAAGAGAAGGTCTGATACAGTGAGGGGGCTAAGGCCTTAGGATCTATTAACCAGTTTCCTTCTATAGCATTCCTAGAGCTCCGAGCCTTTTTTTCTCTTCTTTTATTTTTCCTTTCCAAACCCGAAGCGAGTGGGGGAGGAGGGGTTGTTCTGATCCCAGAAATTTGGGGTGAAAGCACTCCGAGACTACCTGTTGATCCCTTGCAGATTCCGATGAGAATCCTTCCATTCGAGATATGACACACAGCGATATTTTTTCATTATACCTTTTTTACCTTCGCTATCCTAAATCCATTGCAAAAGACATTGTATTGAAAAGATAGCATAGTATTATTTTTCTAATTTTATCTTCAGAAATGCCACGGTATCTGTGGCATCCGAGCCTTACCCTCAGCGTGATAGTGCGAGAGTGCGAGGCTTTGATTGCCAGCATTAGTGGAAGAAAAAAATTAAAAGAAAAATTAAAAAATCGAGATCTCGCCTACACCGTTACCGCAGCACACATCCACTGTTGGTAAAGGGCTATCATAGTATCGGTTTTCCCCATCCTGTCACTGCCCTAGTCTACCGGCGGTCATGCCCAATCACCCTGTATTACCACCGATACCCATTACAGTACTATACCCTCCAGATGGACTACCGTACCTCTCAATCCCTGACGAAAGGACCCCCAATCCTAACAAGACACCATTACGAACCTGCACAGCATCTACGAGGGCCGACGAATGCACTCCTGCCACATCCTCCAATTCGGAACACCAGGTAGAACAAATGAAGAGATCCCACCCCATGGATAGACACAAACATGCCAAGTTGAAGACCACGGGGTGTGAACCTACGCCAAGCACTGTGCCGTTTCTATCTAACTCTCACTCGGATTAATTCCCCACATGGGTAAGCAGTATGAGTTTTCGAGGCTTATGTCACTACCTACAATGAATGAGAGCATGATAATTTGATTTCCTTTGCAGAGTCACAAGAGGTTCACGATAGCCACGACGACCAAACGGTCTAGGAACCCATTTCGACAGGGCAGTGCAAGAATTTAAAAACCACTTTTCTCCTCCTAGCCGGTGGAATATTCTTCACAGTTCTACATAGTCGAATCCGCAGTTCTTGACCTCCTTAGCTGGTGGTTCTCATATCGCACCGGATTTCTACAGCCCGTAATTCTGGGATATAGTACGGGCATGTAGGTAGTTCCGCTAAGCTATTGGATCGTGCTAAATTTATCGATGTACACTATGTAAAAAAAGAAGACAATATGATACCTTTGTGCTCATTTAAGCATTAACCCGAAGGCGAGGAAGCACAGTTCCGGAAACCGGGCACTCAGAGATGGAGGGCCCACAGCTTAGTGATAAGATACTCCCTCACAGAGAGCAATATTCTGCCGCGACTTGCATCATACCCCGTTGGTCACTAGCCATCCCCCTTTAGTGATGCCCTCGAAGCAGCGAGACTTCGCGGCGCGTTGCTCTTCCTTATCCTTCCGTATAGGGTTAGGGTTCGCTTCACCATTCTTACTCGAACGCACGCCGCGGGGGGGTCCGGTATTGCCGAGAAAAGGTAATCTGGTGTTTGATATTTTAATAGCTTTCGAGAAGCCCCCTACGAGTACTCGAGTAGATAGTGCTACGCTTCCATCTCGAATGCTCGCACGTGTAATGCTAAAATGATCTTAGGATATGCGCTTGTTGCGGCAAGCTAGAGAAATGCCACAAATTCAACTACACATTTCCCTAGCGACAATGAAAGCGCTAACCATAGTATTTATACTGTACAGCAAGTGTATTTTGTCCAAACAGCCCGGTATCTACCGCGCATCTGTATCCACGGGACGGAAAGGAGAAAGCAAGGAAGTGTAAAGGACAAGGATAAAAGACATGCAAGACAAGATCTACTATAACCCGGAAACCCTTGCATTGGGCTATCATAAAAAGATTGGCATAAACTTCCCGCCGAGACTGGAATCCACGAGCACAATGCCCCACTTCCACTTACAAATGGCGAATTTGAACAGAGAAAAAGGGTGCAGTGGACCACGATACAACTGCGTGAGTGATACCGGAAAGCTTCTGCGAAAAAACACGTAATGGATGCTCAAGGGGCCGATGTGACAAATCACCCTGAAAATGTGCTAGATGAATGACCAAGGCGAAAAGGGGAAAGGAATAGAGGGATACATATGGAGCCGGGAGAGCGGCAAAGCATAGGGGGTGAGAAGGGATAATTAGTTCCTTTTGAGATTACCCAGCGGTGTGGGTAGGGGTTTGGAGCCCCCCACCAAACTCGCAACACGATGGTAGGTGCATTTAGGAGCATATGAGAGGGCGGCAAGACCCCATCTGTCTGGTCTGTCGGGGTTGACCTCTTCCTGTCCTAGGAGAAGTTTCACGACCGCCTCATGTCCCTACTCGGCAGCCAGTGAGATTGGTGTTCGGCCATCGTCGTCTGGCCCATCGGGGGCGACATCTTCCCGTCCCGGCAATAGTTTTACCACCGCCTCATGCCCATTCTTGGCAGCCCGCGAGATTGTTGCCCGGCCGCTGCGGTCCCCGGCATCTACCCTATCAGGGTTGACGCCTTCGTGTCCCAGTAACAGCTTCACTACTGCCTGATGCCCGGCCTCGGAAGCCCACGATATTGGTGTTCGGTCCCATTCGTCATCCAGCCTATCAGGGCTGACGTCTCCCCGTTCGAATAACAGCTTTACCACAGCCCCATGTCCATTCTCGGCAGCACATGAGATTGGTGTTCGGCCATCGTCATCCGGCCTATCGGGGCTGATGTCTTCCCGTCCTAGTAGCAACTCCACCACACCCCATGCCCGGCTTTAGCGGCCCATGTAAGCGGTGTAGCATCCTTATCATCGATAGCATTTATATAAACACCATCTGTCTCTATTAAAGCCCCCGCAACCTCAACAAGTCCGAATATTGCCGCGGCGTGTAGTCCCATGAATTTGTCAATGCCCACACTAGAACGAAGAGAATATTGGCCAATGATGTGCTCCAAGAGTAGCTGAACCGATGTGTCGTTCATAGTGGCTAAAGAGCGCCAGTGCAAGAGTCTTCCGGCGATCCGAAAATTCCTTTTTCATGTGGGTCCCCCAGTGTAGCGCAGAATATTGGAGGAAGGGCGTGGACGGAGTGCTCCAAAAGTAGGAGGCCGAAAGGGCCATTACCTGCTTCGAGTTCAGAGATATCAAGCAGATCTCAGCAGTTGCCGGGTGGGGGTTCTGGAAAAGGTTAGGATGACCGGTCAAATACTGCTGGAGAGTGTAGTGGATTAGTCAAACAATCGACCCTACGTTATGCACTGTCACAAGTCCTTGGCAGCAACTTAACCCTGTCTGTATCGAGGGAATATTTTCTGGATCAAAGTGGATCGATTCTATTTCGATCGCCAAGGCCTGGCACAGCTCCTCCGTTCCTAGCAGCCGTTCCGAATGGCAGATCCACATCAACGCGGCCATCCCTAGTCTTGCTTTCTGAGCGCCTTCTGCCTTGATCCAATCTAACGTCGTAGCGTAGGCATCTCCAAGGCCCAATCCTTCCGCCATTACTCTGAGCCTTTTTCGCCGCCGATGAATGGTGGTCTCCTGCAGAATTGCATTGAGTTCCAGCGAGACTAGCAGAAATCTAGATGCATATCTGTCAGCGGGTCGCCCGGGGAGCATTAGCCATCCCACTTGCATCTCGGAGAGAGTTTCTGAAAAGTTTCTGACAATTTCTGTTTTTAATCCCTCGTCCATCTCATCCGAGGCTGTGTCTTCTACAAGCCTTGTGTGTATGTATTGGATAATGTCATCCTTTGGCGGACTTATCGACACAACTACCAATCCATTGGGGAGATGCCTTCCCACCTCACTGCTCACATTCGGTCTCCCTGTCATAAACACTCAGTGGTTGAGGATATTTTGATAATGTCGCGGAGTGACAGAAGGATCTTGGCACGATCTGCTGCAGCGCACTCGTCCAGAGCGTCGAGGCAGAAAAACGTACGCCACAAAGACGAGAGTCTCACCAACAGCTTTACAACCTCAAGAAGTTGTAGCCTCCAACCACCGATAACCTGCTTCTGCTTCCGAAACCCATCCATTATTGCCCCTGGAATTTGCTTAAAGCCCCCGACAACCTGTTTCAACAGAGCACCAAATACGCTCGCCGCAGTCTGCTCCTTTTGTGACCCAAAGTCGAAATAGAAACATGCCACTGCAATATCCTCCCTCCTGGCCTCGCTGCACAAGGTATCTATTACTAGTGAACTATAATTGCAACTTGTCAGAGAAGATACCCTTCTTTGTTCTTTCCCTCTCCCAAATCGGGCCTCCTATGATACCTGATAAAAGTTTTACCAACCCCGGGATTTCCATAGCAAAATATGACCGCCTTCTGTGATCCACCTTCATCACTGCCACCACGGGGCTAGCTTCTGTATTGCTCGGTCATCAGAAGCCAGTCACCGATGCTTTCAACACGTGTGTTTGAACGCCGTGATGCCGTACGCGTGGCTCGAGGGGTGACAGCCAAGTCAGGATTTCGGACCGGTCGTCGGTAAGTGTAACATTAGTGTTGAAGCAGTTGTTGTTCCTGTTAAAAGCGTTGTTATTATGGTTATTGGAGCCGGAGGTATTAAAAGAGTTGTTGTTATATCCCGCAAAATCATGTTTATGAGAATCTTGGGGCATCTTTTCCATTCTTTATTCTTCGGAGTGCTGAAAAGGATAGGCTGGTGGGGTGCGATGGTTTTGGATGATAGAATTCGAAAGGTGAAGAAAAGCGGGGCAAGAAGCCGTCTCCCTAATCCTGCCAAGGTGGCAGCATCCACCACCCCTGGTTGCTCACAAGCTCGCATGCGAGGGCACTCTAGAAAGTGCCCGCCATCTCAAAGATAATAACAGCTGGGCGGTAAATTATTACATGCAATGAGAAACATATGCGGCAAAACACCCATTTCATGAATTAAAAGCTTCTAAATCCCGAGGTTCTGAATCCCATCATTGCCTAATATATGCGGATCCTCTGGAGTAGCTTCGGTTGCTAGCTTGTGAGCAACCATGGTGGTGGGTGTCACCACCTTGGCACGATTACCTAGTCGTAGCGCTTTGTCCAATCAATCTCGCTTAAACCTTGTGAAACCAACATCGCCCCTGTGGCTAGCGCACCCTAGGTCGCGGAATCAACCATTCTATTAAGTTACGTCCTTAGTCACGGATAGAGTCCGTTCCAGCTTCTGCAAGATCTGTCAGTATTGGACACTCGAGCAGATAAGCGACCTCAACAAATACTCCCGTGCTCTGGTTACAATAGGAAGACTTTGCTGAAAATCTCATTTTACACCCGGCTAAGTGGCTATTAACATTAACTCAAAGCACTCGCTTAATGCCATTTCACCCTTACTAAGATCGCGAAGATAGGAAAGATATCTCCATTGGGGGGATTCCCGGCAGAGCCACAAGTGTCGCACTCCTGACTTCCGACCCTTATTCGCACCACTTTGCGAACCATCCCCGGATCCCACTATTTTTACCATTCATTAAGGCACATGATCTTTCTAAATCAGCGCCCAAGCTTGTAGTATTTGTACCTGCAGTGGTGGTATGAGGGAGGGGATAATGAGCAGACCGCGCGGCGGAGAACAACGAGCGGGGCCAAACAGCTGTCGGTAAACGCACAATTTGGTAGGGAGTTAGTTGTCTCCACCTGTTCTTGATCCCCTCTACGAGAAATTTCAACCAATTCCAGAAGGATCTAATGGAGTAACCCCATCGTGGTATGTGAGTCTAGGGCATACTGAGTTGAGTTGAAGCAGTCACTAGGATGTATGTGACTTGTTATTCTGATGTTTGTATGATGGCCAGCCCTCTACCAGCATAGCCATCACATGGTGTATCTAGTTGTGGTTTTGCTTTCTTTCTTTCTTTCTTCTTGTATGCTATGCCATCTCGAACTTAGCTTCCGGATCTCCCATCAGATTCCCATTGGTGTTTTTTCTCCTCCACCCCTTTTTTCCTTAGACTCGGCCAGTCTTCCACACAGCGCTGCTATCATGATGTAGGGAATACTCTTGGGAATTTTAATAAATTGGAAGAGGCTCTTCGTGTATAGTCACGTACCCATATCTAGAATTGCGGGCGGCGGGAATAAGGTTAATAAGCGGTTAGGATGCGTATACATTGGTGCAACCCGACCAAATATCGTTCATTAGAGCGTTCACCATTGCGATAAGAGTGGGACGCCTTGACCATTCTCTCTTCCGCTTATCTTAAGTATACTATATCCATATAACTTGGTAACTAAGCTAGATCTATATTGGCAGGACGGGAGATAAAAGGGGAGAACGGGGGAGTAGGAGGGAAGGGTAAAATACATAGGGGGCAAAATCCTGAGGAACCTAGATGGTGTTATAGAGCAAGACGTTATGAAAAGTTAGGACAAACCCCCAGCAGCAATAGTGATCTAGGAGCACAGCACCCGAGATCTACCATATTTGCGTTATACCGAACTTGAACATATGGCAAGTATTGAAGCACCAGAGGGAATAGCGAATAGCCCCCAGTGAGACACCTAAATGGGTTCTCTAGGGACCTGGTATGATAAGTGAGACCCGAAATATAGTGCTTGGTAGGTGGGGAGAGCAAGGGGAGGAGGGGAGGAAGAGGAAGATATCTAGGAGAAGGTATCGGATGCTTGGGGTAGAGTAAAAGCTAAAAGAGGTGGTGAGACCGACAGAATGTGTCGAGGGTGCCATTTGGAAGGCGGGAAGCTGGGAACTCAGAGATAGGGAGGAAGCGTTAGATCTCTTCGGGATCAGTGGGTGGTGGGGGAATGGCTTTGAACTCTTTTAGTAGACTTGTGACACGCTGGTGGTTGCGTACTAAACATACGAGAGGGCAGTACGGCCATAGGCGTCCGGCTTGTTGGGGTTGACGTCTGTCCGTCCTAATAACAGCTTCACCACTGCCTCATATCCATTCTCGGCAGCCCACGAGATTGGTGTTCGGCCATACTGGATGTCCGGCCTATCGGGATTGACGTCTTCCCGTCCT
>LN890946.1:548155-558378 GCA_900010015.1 Tuber aestivum | reverse complement strand
GATTGGTGTTCGGCCCCAGTAGGTGTCCGGCCTATCGGGGTTGACGCCTCCCCGCCCCAATAATAGCTTCACTACTGCCTCATGTCCATTCTCGGCAGCCAACGAAATTGGTGTTCGGTCCTTCCGGGTGTCCGGCCTATCGGGAATGACGTCTCCCCGCCCCAATAACAGCTTCACTACTGCCTCATGTCCATTCTTGGCAGCTAACAAGATTGGTGCTTGGCCATACAAGCTGTCTGGCCTATCGGGGTTAATGTCTTTAAGGCCCAAGAGGAACTTTACTACTGCCTCGTGTCCAGTCATGGCAGCCCATGAGAGCGGCGTAGTACCCGTATCATCTACGCCATTTATATCCACATCACCTTTCTCTATTAATGCCTTTGCGATCTTAGCAAGTCCGAAGAAAGATGCACAGTGCAGTCCATTGAACTTGGGAAAGTCCACTCTTGAAAGAACATATTGAACATATTGACTGAAGCTGTTTTCAGAGAGTAGGTTGATCGATATATGACCTTCGTAATGGCTTAGGAGTTTTAGTGCAAGAATTTCCCCATGACCTGAGGGTTCCTTTTTCATATGGGTTCCCCAGTATGAAGAAGAATACCCGAGGAAGGAGATATGTTGGTCGCTCAGAGAGTGGCTGCCCGAAAGGGCCATTATTTGCTGTGAGTTCAGGTATGTCAAGCAAGTCTCCTCAATTGTCGCGTGAGAGCGGTGGAGAATGCCTGAGCGACCGACCAGATATTCTTGGAGCGTGAAGTGAATCAGTCGAACGGTTGACCCTTCTTTGTCCACCACGACAAGCCCTTGGCAGCAGCTCAACACCGTCCGGATTGAGGACGAATTTTCGGCATTGTAATCCGTCGATCCCACTTCGACCGCTAAAGCCTGACACAGCTCCTCTGCCCGCAGTGGTCGTTCCGAATGACATATCCACATTAGAGCAGCCATTCCAAGGTTTGACTTCCCGCCACCCTGTGCCCTGATACGGCCTAATGTTGCCCCGTACGCATCTTCCAGTCCCAGCCCATCAGCCATTACCCTAAGCTTTTCTCGCCGCCGGTGAATGGTGGTCTCCTGCAAAACCGAATCAAGGTTCAGAGAGACTAGCAGAAATCTAGATATATACATCAGTCAGCGGATATCCTAGCCATGGTTTCCCTTAAGCCCATTCCACTTACATCTCCGAGACAGTTTCCGGAATCTTCTTCAAAATTTCCGCCTGTAATCTCTCGTCCATCTCGTCCGAGGTTATGTCTTCCACAAGCTTGGCGCGGATGTATTGAGTAATGTCGTCTTTTCGTGGGCTTATCGATAGGGTTTCTGCTGCCCCGGGGAGATGTCTTTCCACCTCCCCACCCACATGCGGTCTCCCGGTCATGAACACTCGCGTGGTGGAGGACGTTTTCATGACATCCCTGAGTGAGAGAAGGATCTTTGCTCGGTCTGCCGGAGCGCATTCATCTAGGGCGTCGAGGCAGAAAAACGTGGGCCGTAAGGAGGAGAGACTCCCTAGCAGCTTGACAATCTCTGGAAGTTGCAGCAACCGGCCACCTATGACTCTTTTCTGCTCCTGAAAAGCATCTATTATTCCTTTGGGTATTTGGGTATAACCACCGGCAACCTGTTTTAGTAGAGCACCCAGCATACGAGTCGCGGACTGCTCCTTTTGAGCTGCAAAGTCGAAATAGAAACATGCCACTGCAATATCCTTCTCCCTGGCCTCATTGCACAAGGTATCTATTACCAGTGAACTATAATTGCAACTTGTCAGAGAAGCTATCCTTCTTTGTTCTTTCTCTTTCCCAAATCGCGCCTCCTACCTGATGAAAGTCTTACCGACCCCTGGATTTCCGTAGCAAAATATGGCCGCCTTCCGTGACCCACCCTGGCCGCAACCGTTGCGCCAGCTTCTGTACTGCGCTGTTGGCAGAAGCCAGTCGCCAATATTTTCAACACGGTGTGTTTGAACACCATGATGCCGTAAGCGTGGCTCGAGAGGTGACAACCAAGTCAGGATTTCGGACCGCTCATTGGTAACCGTAATATTACTTGTGTTGAAAGAGTGGTTGTTGTTGTTGAAAGCGTTACTGTTCTGATTATTGGAGCCGAAGGTATTAAAAGAATTATTTCCTGCGAAATCATATTTATGAGGAAGGTTGACAATAAAACTAGGATCTTGCGACATCTATTCTACCCCTTGCTCCTCAGAATGCTGAAAAGGATAGGCTGGTTAGGTAGGGTCGGTGGTATTAGGTGATAGAAGTGATAAAATTCCGGAGGTGAAGGAAAGCGGGATAGCCATCTCCCCTTACCCCATGGATTGGCGTTTTGTCCAATCATCTCTTAACCCGTGCGAAACAGACATCGCACGTGTAGCGAGCCTGCTGTGTGGCGGCATCAGCCACCTTATTGCCTCCTCAGCCACAGACAAACAAATTTCGCTTATGATAAAGGGTCGGTTCCGGACTCTACGACGAGTAGTATCGTGCGGGCTCTAGCGAAAGGACTGAGTGCTCGGGCCGATAAACAGCCTCAACAACCCTCGCTAGCGAACTACCTCCTTAAGTGTAGGACCCTCTAGGACCCAGTCCCGGAGAAAAAAAGGTTAGTGAACAGCAACCATAGGAAAGTATTTAGATTCCGGGTACTACTGTAGCTTAAGGCCATAAGGCAATTTAGTCACATCAGGCACAGTAGCCAAGCACAGGTAGAAAGATATACGGTATTATAGTAGATACTGCAGTAATTGCGGAAGACTAGATGTATGTCTTAACAGACGGCCGTCGTTCTTACCTGACAGCCTACCAAAGTATGATACAAAAGTGCTAGTCTCCCTAGGGGGCCGGGGCGCTACGGGGGGGAAATTTAACTCTTTATAAGTAAGCTCCGGCAGAGCGGTTCCTTGTACATAGGCTAAGGTCGGCTCAGTAGACTTTTGTACAAGTACAACCCATTGGCAGCATCACCCAACGTCACTCGGACACCTAATAATTTAAACAGCGAGTTTCGGTGCCAAATCAACTGAAGAAAAAAAAACCCCGGCCAGCGGTATGGGAAAGAGGGAAACTACGAGTGGGCGGTGTGAGTCAATTGTGTCGCTGAGAGCATTCACCGCTTTAAACTCGGCGGTGGGGTGCTTGGCTCAAGCTTCACCATGATTTGGGGTATAATAAACCGACATATACAGGATAGTATCTTTTCCTCTTGTGCTATCATCGCTTTATTATCATTATTATTGATCCTTGGTTGGAGATATCGCCGTGCCCTGTAGATACCCGCAACTACCTCACCTCTTACAAGCCCCCACTTACTACCTTAATTTTCACCACGCTTTTTTTCTCTCTCGATCAAGTGTTTGTCTAGTTTAGCGTGTTAGAGTGTTTGTGTAGAATCTAGAGGCCCTTCCGCCGAGTACTATACCAGTGGGGTGGCTTTTTCCCCAATTTGTCTTGGATCAACCTCTCCACCCAACTATTTCAAATATAGCCCTCCCGTCTACGGGTTACAGATTAAGCTCTAAATGCAATAGCGCTCTGTGGTTAAGTCTCAATCGTTATCACACCAGAAACCTTTGTCGTACCTTCTCTACCATATTAGCTAGTGTTTAGCGCAAGAGAGGGCGAAATACCTACTAACTATGACACCCAGGCATGCTGGGCGTGTAGACCAACTCATTGGACTAAACTTACCCTCATCTACGTTACCTTCGTTTAAACTTTGATGCGCACAGGGACAATGCAGGACTATGCTCGACAACGAGGATTGGAGTGAAGTACGAATTCCGCTTGAACAGCTAAATTTACCTACTAGGGAGCACAGCTACTAGTTGAACACGCCAGCGTCTATCAACGAACCACTCGATACGGTCTCGCTTACCCCGGGGCAAATGTCTTATCTCTTTCTAGTGCTTTCCGATAGCTCTCATATCCCTTGCAGCTCGCCCCCCCCCCTCCCCCCCACGGGTTTCCTCTCTCTCTGTAAAGGTACCTCGGTCCTCACAAAAGGTCATTAGTTCGCATCGCATCCGTTGGGGGTCCTGAACGCGATGGTGATGAGGAAACTTGGGTTTGTACAATAAATTGGCCTCCGGCATAAAAGGTAGATAAGCACGCCAACTTGGAGAATTTTAGTTACAAGTCTCCATCGAGACCTACGCCACTCCCTCCAGCTCATCCCAAGATTGGCTCCTCGTATTTGGGGGAAAAACATATATTTGTGAGGTTATATCAATTCCTATCCAGATATCTTCCCTGGGATCTGTATTTCGTGGGGGGTGCTAATGCTTTCACTAATGCCGTCGGAGAAGCGGGGGTGTGCGGTATGATACGATGTGAGGATTTGCTCGCATTCTCACACACCATTTTGGGAGAGTTAGGGTTTTCTTCAGGGGTTCCGCTCCACCGCGAGAGGATGGTGCCAGTGTTTGGGAGACTGGGGGATCCTGTGGGGGTTTTGAAAGCTCTGTGGAGACCCTTGGAATGGGCACTGATACTACCATCCCAAATGCTAGCGGGAGGAACACGGGTATGGTTTTCGGACGTGCAAGAATTTCCGCGGCTATCTGGATATCGCGAGTCGATGTATGGCTCATTATCGTAGGGTAAAAGTCCCAAGTCTTGTTGCAGTACGACCAAGATGGTGCGTAATATCTCGGTAGCCTACTAAATTATTTAACATGAATCTAGATTCGCAAGGCATATATGAGAACGAAGGAAAGAGCCAAAGAAGGTAAGTTTAGAGAACAAAAAAAGGTAAATTACATGGAAAGGTATTAAAAAATATTAGGCCCAATTTCCCGCTAGAACTGCAATCCGAGAGTAGAACACCCCTTTTCCACCAAAATCGTACCAAATTTCGCTATTCAAAGAGTCATGGGCAGTTACACAATTTCTGAGTAGGCAGTTAAGCGCTTTCCGTGAGATGTGCGAAGGATTCCTAGGGGAATCCTTGGGACGGAATGATGGTGAGATAGGGTGCTCGCTGGGTTATTAGGAAAAAATGGAAAGGGTAGAAAGGGCAGTGAAAGCTAGAAGAGGCTGTCGGAAGGATGCGGGATCGGACAAGAGCCAAATGGGGTTGTGAGGCCGCCGAAGTGTGTACGATAACATCAAGTAACTTGATATTCCGTGCCGCCACTAGGAAAGGGGTGAAGCGTAGAGTAGGAAGATAGGTAGGGAGGATTACATCTCTGGGGGCTTAATGGGAGGTGCGGGTAGAGTCTTCAAGCTTTTCATTAACTCTGAGAGGTGTGGAACCCCGCCGGTAGCCGCATACGAGAGTGAGGTAAAACCCCATCTATCTGGCCTGTCAGGGCTGACGTTTTCCTGGTCGCGCAACAGCTTCACTATAGCATCTTGCCCATTCATGGCTGCTAAAGAGATTGGTGTTCGGCCCCATTCGTCTAGCCCATCGGGGTCGACGTCTTCCCGCTGCAACAGCAGCTTCACAACTCCCTCGTGCCCCTTCTCGGCAGCCCAGGAGATTGGCGTTTGGCCCCACCCGTTGTCCGGAGTATCGGGTTTGATGTCTTTACATCCTAGTAAAAACGTTACCACCGCCTCGCGACCATTCCCGGCAGCCAACGAGAGTGGC
The DNA here is from genome assembly GCA_900010015.1 of Tuber aestivum. Taxonomy (NCBI): domain Eukaryota; kingdom Fungi; phylum Ascomycota; class Pezizomycetes; order Pezizales; family Tuberaceae; genus Tuber; species Tuber aestivum. The sequence goes on along the minus strand of LN890946.1, from coordinate 552,783 downwards.
GTTCGGCCGTTATTGTCTGGCCGATCGGGGTTAATGTTCTTCTGTTCCAGTAGCAGTTTTACCACTGCCGCATGACCGCACTCGGCAGCCAACGAGATTATTGTTTGGCCGCGATAGTCTCCCTTACCGGTCTCCACGCCCCTGCATTGCAAGAGCAATGACACCACTGCCTCATGTCCATACCGGGCAGCCCATGAAATTGGCGTTCGGCTCCAAATGTCCATCTTGTTGGGATTGACGTCTTCTCGTCCCAATAGCAGCTTCACCACTGCCTCATGTCCATTCCCGGCGGCACTAGAGAGGGCTGTTTGAAGGCTGAGGTCTTGCTGATCGGGTTTGACCCCTCTGCATCCCAGTAACCATGCTACCACTGCCTCATGTCCATGCTTGGCAGCCCACATGATTGGTGTTTTGCTGCTGTAGTCCAGCTTATTGGGATTGACGTCTTCTCGTCCCAGTAGCAGCTTTACCACTGCCTCATGTCCATTCCCAGCGGCCCATGTGAGTGGTGCTCGCTCACGGGAGTTTGGCAAATCAGGCTCGATGTCTCCCCGCCCAAGTAACAGCTCTACCACCCCCCCGTGCCCATTTCTGGAGGCCCATGCGAGTGGTGTAGCGCCCGTGCCATCCATTCCATTTATCTCGATACCATCCATCTCTGTCAAGGCCCTCACAAGCTCAACGAGTCCAAACATAGACGCAAAATGTAGCCTCGTGAAATTGTGAACGTCTAATCTGGACTTAAGAGAGTATCGACTTTTTGCGTGCTCTAGGAGTAGTTTAATTGATATGTGGCGCTCGTAGTGTCTGAAGAGATCTAGTGCAAGTGTTTCCCCGCCCAATAAGGGATCCTTTTCTATGTGGGTTACCCAGTATAGGGCAGAATATTCGAGGAAGGGTGGGTATGGAGTGCTCTGAAAGTCGGAGGCCGAAAGGGCTATTACCTGCGGCGAATTCAGATATGTCAAGCAGGTCTTTGCAATTTCGGAGTGTGGGTTCCGGAAAAGGCCGGGAAGACTGGTAAGATACCCTTTGAGTGTGGGGTGAACTAGTCGAACAGTCAACTCCTTCTCATCCACCACCACAAATCCCTGGCAGCAGCTTAGCACCGTCCGGATGGTGGAAACATTTTCCCCATTGCCATCCGTCGATCCCACTTCAACAGCAAGAGCCCGACACAGCTCCTCGGCTCCTAATGGCCTTTCTGAATAAGATATCCACATCAAAGCAGCCATCCCGAGTCTTGACCTCTGACCTCCCTCTGCCCTGATCCGACCTAACGTTGCACCGTAGGCATCATCCAGATCCCTCCTATCTGCCATCGCCCTGAGCCTCTCCCGCCGCCGGTGGATGGTAGCCTCCTCCAGAACTGCATCGAGCTTCAGAGAGACTAAGTGAAACCTAGATATATCTCTGGTTAGCGGATACCTTGGGCAGGATTCCCCATCCATAGGATCTCACTCACATCTCCGAGCTTGTCCCAAGAATTTCCTTCTCAATTTCTGCCCGCAATCTCTCATCCATCTCGTCCGAAGTTGCGTCTTCTGCAAGTTTTGTGCGGATGTATTGGGTAATGTCATTCTTTAAGGGACTTATCGATACAACTTCTACTCCCCCGAGGAGATGGTTATCTACCTCACCGCCGACGTGCGGTCTCCCGGTTAGGAACACTCGAGTGGTTGTGGACATTTTGGCGATGTCCCGGAATGCAAAAAGGATCTTGGCCCTCTCTGCTGCAGCACATTCGTCTAGGGCATCGAGGCAGAAAAATGTACGCTGCGAGGACGACAAGCTCCCCAACAGCTCCACAATCTCTGAAAGTTGTAGTCTCCGGCCACCGATGACCTTTTTCTGCTTCCCAAACGCATCCGTTATTTGATCGGGGATTTTCTCAAAACCATTGACAACTTGTTTCAGCAGAGCACCCAAGACGTTCACCGCGGATTGCTTTCCCTGGTCCGCAAATTGGAAGTAGAAACACGCCAGCGCCATATCCTCCCTAGCCCCACCAACCCCATCACACAAGGTATCTATCACCAGCGAGCTAAAATTGCAACTTTTTAGAAAAAATATCCGGCATTGCTCCTTCTCGAGCGTCTTACCTGATGTAAGTCTTGCCAACCCCTGGGTTGCCAGAGCAAAATATGACCGCCTTCTGCCATTCACCTTGGCCATTGCCATTCCGCCAGTTTATAAATTGTTCTGTTTTCAGAAGCCAGTCCCCCACGCTTCTAACCCGGTGTGTTTGAAGGTTATTATGCCGCAGGTGTATTTCGAGAGGCGACAACCAAGTTAGGATTTCAGATCGTTCATAGATGACGGCAATGTTGTTCGAAACGTTAGAGTTATCGCTTTCATCAGCGTCGCAACAATTGTTCTCGTTGTTGCTGTCGTTGTTTTGAATAGAGTTGGTGGGATTCTTTGGGGAAACGCAAGCGGGACCGGGGAGCCACCTTGCAATAAAAGGAAGCCATCTTGCAACAAAAGAGTCTTGAGACATACTGTAGAGGACAGGTTGATGGGCCATAGTGACATTTTGCGGTCGGGTCCCAGTGAGCCGGGTTTATAAATCTTGCCCAGCGGGGTCGATGAATAGGCCTCCTGACAAAAGAAGCCGTCACCTCACCAGGCCCTCAACATAAAATGCCAGTTGATGGCGGGCACCCGCTCAGTGCCTCCAGTGGGCAGGCCAGCCAAGCAAACTGAATTAGGGGCCGCCTAGATTGGCCTTTTCCAGGCTGTAAACAAACCGGGCCTCAAAAGCCCAAAGACAACAGATAGCGCAAAGTAGGGACCAAACCCGCCTGATGGGTAGGGTTGTTCCTCGTTGGGCTGTTAGATCGATCCAATGCGATGCACACTTTTCCCAAGGCCCCAGCATGCCGGGTACGGACGACTTTTTCTATTTAAACCTTATAACTTTCTTGTTCTTTTATTTCCATCCTATTTTCAGGCAGTGAACAGCATAATGCACCCTCGAGCAATTTCGCTACACCGGCTGCCCACAAAAAACCCCCCAGGCTCGTAGTATAGTACCGGCGCATACTAACCTTAACTATCATCTTGGTAGTTCCCGTTTTCCACGGCCCCTGGACCCTAGTGCCCAGGAGTGCACTTAAAAAGGGCTCGAACGAGGTATTTTCAGGACCCCAGGAGCCAGTCCTCTAACCCGGTCTTCAACCCTCGCTAAATCAGGCCTCCTCCCCCAGTGGGTGCACTACCGGGCTTGCTTCAACTAGCTGGTCACACCAGAAGCACTACCACTCGCCAGTATCAGTCATTCCGTATTTACCATAGTCAGACACGAAGATTCCAAGACTCAAGGCCAGGCCGCAGGGAACAAGGCTTTCGAAACTTGACCTATCAAAATGAGGTATGGCTTCAGGTGCGTATCTTACTAGAATACGCTACAAGTACCAGGAGTCCAAAGGCGGCCGGGGCACGAGCCTACGATACCTCCGAGAGGGGAGATCTACTGCGGAGTCTACCCTATCATAGCATAAAGTTCCTGGAGACCGGACAGGGTATTTTCGCTGGCTGGGCGATTGCGAAAGAATAGGGGCACCACCGAATAGTTATTGTTAACCGGTGCGGGAAGAAATAGCCATTCCATCTTCCGCGATCAAGCGCACACAAGCCCCGTTGAGCACGCAAAAGCCCTTCCAGCCCAGGCCACACACGATGGTGTAATTAAGCGAGGCGGACATAACCTCTTTATACCTCGAATGAGTAGATGGTCACTAACTCTAGCATAAAGCGCTCTCATAATAAGTGACCCTCCTTGCTGCAAATATGATATTAGAAATTTATTTCCCAGGATCCCCGGCTTGGCTCTGGATGTCTAGTTCATACACTCCAGCCTCGTCGACACCGCCGCCTACACCACTTCCTGGAGGCCAGTATTTTACTACTCCACCGGATATTTAATATTCCTGTATCCCTCGATTCAAGCATTAGGCTGCTGCACCAGACTTTGATAGAAAACCATTGGCCCCCGGAGGTGCACAATCTTCGGTTTACCAGCCGACATAAATGGCGTAAAAAAAAAAAAAAGCCACAGACCGATCAAAGCCACCACGCATCATATCTGCCCTCACCCCCCTCCCACCCCTAGCGCCCGGGCATTGTGGACCGCGTAAGTGAAATAGCCGCCGTCTCCAAGGACGTTCGTCACAGGCCGCGTCGACATGTAGGGCCATATATGACAATCCATAACTGAGACCATAGGAGCTCGCGCCAGAATACCAGCTTTTGCAAGAAGGAACGCCTTTCTCCCAGAAGGATGATAGGCAAGAATCCGCATTCCCACACCTTGGGCACTATCATATCGTTCGCCCCTACTTGGTCGTCATAGCACCGGAGTCACCCGTCTCCACTAGTATGCCTCGTGAGTGAAAGGTACAGTAACTTTCAAAGCTGCATGGACCAAAAAACTGAAGAGCCAGTAGTGGAGGAAAGTAGAAGGCATTTTCCGGTAGTGTGAGTTTGTCACATCACCAAGGGCAGCACAATTCTTAACCCCCACTTGGGGGGGGGGCCTGGCCTCACCATTGCCGCACGGGGTCGCGGGAAACTGGCAACCTACATATACAAGTAGATCATGTAGTATATCCCTTCCATTTCCCTTC